>QFEU01021850.1:0-11919 GCA_003316345.1 Tricholoma terreum
TCTCGAATGCCGTTACTGGCAGCTTCAATCATTATTATCAAGGTTCACGGCATTATTTATCAAAGTATGGCAGCTGCAGCCACCTTAATAGCAACTATCACGACAATGTCGGCTCGAATTCAAGTCATTATAATAACACATACAACGCAAACACTTCTGGATCACCACATCATACATTAGTTGTCAATCCACACGAATAAGAGCTCGCACCGACCATTTCTGATCCCAGCCCAGAACCAGCAAATCGGGGCCGGCCATACCTCCCAGCTTCCGCGCCCGATCTTTGCTCTTTCATGTCGCCTTTTAGCATATGTCTCTCTTGCATCTTCCCACTCTTTTTCCCATCCTTACTGACATACTCACACTGGCGCCGGATCTCCTCTCCGCTCGCCACGCACACATCACCCTCCGGAAATGCTCACCCTTTATGGTTGGGATCACCCACAACCCAGGCTGAGCTTGGGCAAGCTGCTCTGAAGGTTGGAGGGAGTACGCTTAGTAGCATGCACACACTTGGCGGAATGGCACTTTCGGCTGCAAAGAGCAGGGTTGGATCGTCCAGTTCCGGATCTACTTCCGCTACTAGGGAAACAAGCGGAGGAGAAGCCGGGCTTTTCTCGCGTAGTGCTCCATCTGAAGGTGGAGTTGGGCATGGCGAATCGAGGGGGCGCAGGGAGAGAAGGTACTCGAGCACGAGTTCGGGCGTTTCGATTTCCTCCGGACTCCTGGCACTGGAGCTACTCGTGTGCTGGCAGGGGCTCATGTCCCGGAGGGCGGATGTCGGGTAACTGTCGTTGATCTGGCCCCGTTGCTTTCACGGCGAGAAACAGGAAAGAGGGGGCCAGAAAAGTGGCAGAGTTCTGGCTAGTAAGGATAAGCATGTTTCTGTGCTCCAGTTCTCCAGGGATGGCTGTACAGTCATCGTCGTGCCCCGTGACAGGTAAGTCGCGCAGATGCACCAGCTTCGACCGGGACCTACCTTTCGCCATGCTCTGACAGGAAATGCGGACAACCCTGAGGAGAGGAAAGTGAAACGACTATCGGGGACTGGGACATTAGCTGCGACGAACATCGTGGCATGTGTATGATTTGAGGCGCGGTCGAACATCAGCTGTCGTGGAGGCGGTGGAATGTGGTGATGATGGCAGATGGGTGGGAATCGCGACAAGGAAGCGCACAGTCCATGTGTTTCCCGTGAATCCGTATGGGGGAAAGCCGGGTCAGAGGAGCCATTTGGAAGGACGGGTTAGGAATGTTGACGGGCTGGTGAGTCGTCAAAACTTCCTATCGATCCGTCCTCGAATGTTGATAGGTTCCTCACAGCAATACATGCCAACGGAAGTGAGCCCTGTTGTCCGCCTCCGCATGCAAAACAGCCAGGTCCTTGGCATTCACGTTCATCAGTCCTTTGCAACCCTCGCTGCCTCCAAGTCTTCTTCCATCCCACGCTCAAGCGAACACCATCAGCACCTCTCCGCCGCTTTCCATCTCTTCAGACTCCTCATCTCCTCCTCGTCACACCTACCTTGCCTCGCAACGACCTGCAAACTTCCAGGACATTCTTCTGTTTGACCCTACGAACGACACTTTCTCTTCTGCGGTGTATACTCGAACTCAGGTCTAAAGATCGGGGCACTATCGGCATAGAGACGTTAAGCGGAACAAGTATCTCGTTACCTGGGATGGGTGGTGCTGGGAAGCTGAGCGCATCTCCTTCAAAGGGTGGTTCCGGGAACTCCAGGGCAGGAAAATCGGCCTTGACAGATATGATGGATGTGCGGTGATAGGATGGGACAACATCACTGCTACCTAGAGTCTTGGGGTGCGAGCAGATAAAAGTCGATTAAGTCTTTGCTGGGCCTTGATGATGGTAGGGAACGAGGAAGGGAGAGGGCCGGCAGGGCAGAGTGCGTGTATTCACCATCCCGCTCTCTCTCAGTACTAACTATGTTGCTCAGCTGGCTGGCGCAGGCAGAACTATCAATGTTTTCACGGTTAGCGAAGCTTCTACCTCGGTCCGTATATTTGTCGCACCAATTTTCATTCCATACGCTTGGAGAAGACTACCGTGCCCTTATTCGACGATATCAACTTGATATCAGGGCATAAGGTTGAAGTTCGCAAGGAAGTTCAGATCAGTGCATATCCTGCCGGAAGTGGAGAATCTTTCGTTGAGGGCTTCTCTTCGCCTCATGATCTGCGACATAAAATTCTTTCATCATCGTTCAACAAGTCACTCGCTTCTACTCTCGCTGGTGGGCTCGAGTATCACACAGCTCGGGCGGACTTCCCATGTTTCCAAATGTTATCCCAAGCACCCTGTCATTCCGCAGCTCCATCCCTATTCGCACTATGACTGGTCTTGGTTGGTCACTTAGCAACGTGAAAGCAACTTCCATTCATACTTCCTGCACAGGCTGACTTCGCTCTCGACGCCGACGGCACAGCATGGTTCTTTTAACGAAATGGGTTCTCTTCGTTGCCAGTCGGGTGTTCCCTGTAACAACGAGCACGTGCCAGGGAATGCACCGATTGGAATGATGGCCCAGGATCTCGTGCAACAAATGGCACGCGGCTGGTACACGCGGTGTGTGGCAGGAATCATACCCTACTCGTGGGCAGCGAATTCACGTCCATCGACGCTAGGAGTAACAACTATCTATACCGTAGCCCCACGATTGTCCACCAAAACTCTGCAATCTTCCCTCATATGCTTCCACGTCACCTGTAGTCTTACATGTCCCCACCAATGCTATGCCAACAGCGAACTGTGGGCTCTGTAGCACTACTAGAGATTCTAGTAGTGGGACTCATGGTTTCTGATGCAAACGAAGCAGGTGGACTCGCTTTCTACAGCAGCAATAAGCTTGGTGCTGTCTTCAACAGCACAGAGCACGCAACTCGTGAAATTCCAATTTTGTAAGTCGCACTCTTTTAATTACGAAAAGCTACTATTTTAATTAGGCTTTGCGCCTAGGACCTTGTCTCACCCTGGGTGGGTAACACTTTTACGACTTAACAGCACACTGCCATTAGCAGCGAGTTAAATATGATGACACTATTACTACTGAGGAAATATGGTGTTATAGATCGGCTAGTTATCAAGTCAATGTGTATTGGTACATAGCATATAGAATGTTCTCTCCCTCGGGGTTCGGCCGTGCGGCTGGCTTGGCGCTCTTGGTTGGCATTTGCCAAGGCGCTGTTCAGGACACTTTTCTGTTCCAGTGCCTGATTCATCGTGGCAATAATATGATTAAGGTACAACCCCAACTTGAACCGCTATTAAGGCACACTGCACAGCAGTCATTGGTCAAGAAACCATGTCCACCACGTTCACCCCCATCATCGCGAGAGATCCAGCAACTACCAGGACTCACTTGCGTGGGGAATCATTGGGACTGGGCGTTGATAGTTTGGTTGGTGTGGCATCCGCTCTAGCTGCCGCTGTTATTCTTATCATCTTATTCGTACGTTGCAGACTCATCGTAAAACTTTCCTGCTCTAAATTCTTTCAAGTTTCGCATATATAGGGATGGATGGTTGAGTTGGGATGCCTTTCGTGCTTCTCTGGCGTGTTTCACTGATCTACCTTTGATCAACACCGTGAAATAACTCGTTTCCGATCAGATTGCATTGTTTTTCGGAGAGGTGATCATGGGGATCGGCCACGCCATGAGCCTGAAATGGGTAATCGAAGGGGGGGCATACACAGGTGGGTTCTGTACAGTGCAAGGTGCGTTGTGGACTCTCTGCTGGACATATTGCCTGATCTCATGTTCAGGACTAATGCGACAATTTGGAGGCACCTATGTTGCCCTATCCACACTTGTAAACATTGAATCTACATCTTTGGCGAGGATATCTGATGTATCGATGTACAGGTCATCGGCGCGCAAACTTTTACCGCCATATGGCGGCTTCAATCCCTCGACAGAACAATCTCTGTGGTTATCAATTGTGTCACATTTGTTTTCATGCTCCTCTGGGTTGGAATTGGTTTTGGCATCCACACAGATCCACCAGAGGAATATTACTCAGTGCCCACGCCAGTAGGGACACTCCTCCTCTCTTCTCCATTGCTGACAGTGATATTCATGTTGCATAGTACTGGTGCTGGATAGGCAAGGACTTTTTAGGTGAACGGCTTGGAGGAGAGTATATTTGGTATTGGATAGCTCTCTTTGGCTCAGTCCTCTTGTACATCCCCCTCACTCTGTGGGCTTGTGGCTTCATCAAAGAAGGGGCAGAGTGGTATAGGCCAGGACGTGAAATTGTGCTTGATGAAAATCAACCAACCCTCACAAATGTTCCTGTGCTGCCGAACAACATGGAGGTCCAAATCGTTTCCCGCAGAAACCGGGAACTATGGTCCACCATACTGTAAATGCCATATTGCTGTATGATCAATGAGGTATTACTGACCCTGGAGTTCAGATACCCTATCCTCTACTGTTTCCTGGTCTTGCCACTCAGTGTTGTTCGCTGGAAGGCTTTTAATGGGCATTCCCCAAAAGCAGCTGCGACCTTGACTGTGGTTGCCATATTTGGGCTCAGTGGTGTTCTCAATGCCATGCTTTATTCCCTTACTAGGGCAAGGTTGTTCCAGCCAGTCAGAGGAAGCGAACCTTGTGCCCCTGTCATCACGATGGCCCAAGTGGCAAGAGAAGACTCAGATGTAAAGTAAAATTTCTATTGGAGGTTAGCTGGGATGTTTTGTCTTCAATTGTGACTGTCAAATTTCCACTCATACTTACTATTTGTCCTATTGTGTTATCACTGTTGGATTAGCAAGGCTAATCCGAGTCCAAACTCTCGCACTCGTGCTAGCCACTAGTTTATGGTGCTAAATCTCCCGCCGTCCCTTCTCGTGACCCTATGATTCTGTACTATGGTTTTTTTGCTTATTTTTGTGCTTGTACTACTACCCTTACCTATGCTTTTCCATTTTCTTACTGCTCTCGACGAGCTTATTCTTTTGTTCTGCTAATTGTAGTTTAGCTTATTTTCTACTTGTGTATTTGTATAGTCTTGGCGACTCATCTTTCCTCAGTCGTTTGGCATCTTGCAAATACTGAGCTTGATTATTATTAGTTCTGTGGCCAAGTTCCTATATATTAGTTTGTCATCGGAGGGGCCTGGTGATAGATTGATAGAGATAGGATCTCTCTCGATGTCTTATTTCTGATGAAATCGGGGCCTGGTGGTGGTGACAATAACGATAGCACTAAATAAAATAACAACACCATGGAATATTTCGATCGATTCATTACATGTAATCCTTTTCGTCCATATCATTCAAGAACCAATTCCCCTCAATCTTAGCCCGGACATCCTCCTCCGGGATCTCTGTCAACACCCTCAGCTTTAGCAGCTCGGCGAGAGCCATGGCCATAGCATAGCGTTCGTTGGACACCCAGGTCTCCGTCTCGAAACCAACCATGCCTCGGCACCCCTCAAAATTCTCGTCCGCTACTTGCAGCTTTGCGCTTAGCTCCTTCGTCTTGCGTAGGTCCTCGGGTTCAAACGCGACTGGACATGAGACACCTTCCCCTGCATGCCTCCCCCATATCTCTGTTGCCTCTATCAGCGTAGCCATCAGCGAGTGAGTCTCACCCTCCCAGGGAGCACCGGCTTGGTCGAAAAGGCGGTACATGAACATGGGCACGGGGTCCGACAACGCATCATGATGGAACTTGTTGTACTCCTCCGTGTTCTTGACGTAATGGAAGTGGACGAGACAGCGGTGATAGAGTCCTATCGCGTGGCTCTGCTCGGATTGGTCCAACTCGTCCATGTTCGCCGGTAGTGAGGGTGGGATGAGAGCCTGCGAGACTGGGTCATCGTAGTTCTGCAAGCGACTTGGTATACCAGCGAGGAGGAACTGGGGTAGGATCGAGGCGTGTTGCCAGTCGAGCAGGCCCACGATTTTCAACTGGTTAGAGTCTGACGACGTCGACACGATGACGTTGCTCGGCTGGAGATCCGGATGGCGGATACAGAAATGATGGAGGGCTGAGTTCTTGGGGACGAGCGAGGATGCGATGAGAAGGTAGCGTTCGAGATTCTTGATGTGGTCCGACGGTGACTGCTCCTTGTACCCGTAAGCCTCCCTTCTTTCACGCTGGAACGGTAGTAGCGGTCGACCGAACTGTTCCAGATACGCCAGTTCCTTGCGAGCTGCTGCTACGAGCGCTGCCTCGGCGCTTTCGTCTATAGTCTCGATTAGTTCCAGAAAGTTCAACAAAAGAAAGGGCAGAGAGTGGCGTACATGGTCCCCTGTCCACCTCGAGCTGCGACCTCCTTCCGTACCACATATGCAGCCTGGCATCTGGACCGATGCAGAAGCTCTCGTTATTGAGCGGGATGCCCGTCCTCCCTGCCACCTTCTCCAGGTCGTTGGTATAGTAGAGGCTTCCACCGGCGGGAAAAGGAATCGACATCATGCGAGACTCGAGTTGAGTAAGTTGACGCAAGACCGAAACGATATCCGGTTCCTCCAACCCCAGCCACACGTTGCTGAGCTTCGTACCTCTCATAAACTCCATAAAAATATATTCCGTCTTTGCAGCGTTGTCCGACAAAGGAGAGTAATCGTAAACCTCAGGAACTGGCAGCCCAGAAGAACGGAGAAAACGCATTGTGGCCACTTCACTAGCGATAGCGTAGAACTTGGGGACCGTGATGGGGTACGGGATGCGGACTACCATCTCGAAGCCGTCATGCATGGTGATAAGGAAAGTCCGGTTGAAGCTGCCCTCGGCGAGCTTCACAAATGTGTCGATATCTTGAGAACTCTGACCAACAGACAACACCGCAAGTCGACAAAGCTCGTCGACGTCGAACTCACGCCTGCTCTCTGCAAGGCGAAGATCATTGTTGACGCTGAATGTGCGAGATTACGGATTAGACATATACGCCAGATAACAACATGTATAAGACTTACAGCCAGCGTCCCGATGAATAGTTGAAGAGATCATCAGGAGTCTGACATGCTTGAGAATGCACGACGTGGCAGCTGCCAACAGGTCCAAGTGAAGTTAGAGACTGAGGAGGAACGATATGCTGAATGCAGCGAGGAAAGAGGACGGTGCAGAGGAGGAGAGATTGAGAATGGTAGCCAATTGAAGACGAGCCTCGCACGCCCGAGGGAGCAGTGCATGTGAATGTGTGCGGAGGGTTGGGAGGGGGTCAAAGTTGAAAACAGGTGAGGGTGAAAAGCCCCATCCATATCTGTCTGGAAGATGATGTAATTAGTGGGATACGACGAGGTAACTGACACGCATCAATACGGAAGGCTGCTGTGAAAAGAAGAGGGGTTGGGTTAGTTATCATATATCGGCAAAACTAAAGCAGGAGTGAAAAAGGGCAGAGGAGAGGCAATTGGCAAAAGTATCGTGAACGAGGTTTTGGGACCCGTGCTTTCACTTCGATCTTCATGACCCCAAGGGGCTTGAAAAGGAGATGCCGACAACAGGTAGCAAAGGTGAAACACCCTCTCGTATTTCCCAAAGAGACACACACATATCCACGTCTGGCAGGCAGTGGCAGCACTACCGGCAATAGTTGTGTCAAATATTTGCAAACACTTTCTCTGACAATGGTTCGCCTTCTCGGAGTTGGACCCATTGTTAAGTGGATGCATTGATCGTTAGGAATATGCTTGTCGGTTCGTCACTAACTTGCTTCATTCTTTATTTGTCCCTAACTCTGTATGTCCATTAAGTTTTCCGTCCTGCTTTAAATCCCTTTAAATCCAGCTCGTTGCATACAATCTTCGGCCCAAAGTTCTAACGCGCCCGGTAGACTCGTTCGAGGAGCTAGAAAAGCTCGGCATGGGCACGCTGCTACATAACCAATGCCGTTCAAGTGGGACTCGGCTATTGCAGCTTTTGGGCTAGAATGACAGTGCGCATGGTGGTTCGGCGTAGTTGAGGCTTTCGGGTCCTACAATTCCAGGTATGTCTAAGCCGTATATAACACGATATGGACTCTACTCATATCCCATTCGAGCCAGCCATGTGCCTCCTTTCCTCCCATTCCTTCACGACTCAAGTCCTGTCGAAACCCCCTTTCCTGAGCCCAACCTCCAGCGGCATTGGATAGCGTCATAGAAGCAAGGCTCCCTATCTCTTCCCCGCTACCTTCAAACGCTCCGATCGTTGATGTTGCCGGCGGGCAACCATGGCGCATATCCACCCCTCCGCCTTACTCTTACGACCTAAACCACTGACACATGTCCTTCTCCACATCTCCATCTTCTCGCCTATCCGCCTTCAAACCCCAATTGTGCATATAAGCCGGATCTCAACCCGCTTAGTTTCTAACCGCTTCCGCTGTATTGTCCCCAGGAGTGACTACTGTGGTGGCAACCTAACGCCTGGGTCTGCGTCAAGTGACGGGGCGAGAGATTGTACCGGCGTGGATAGACCGCTCGCATATTCCTGTTGGGTTTTTCCAAGCTTCCCGTCGTGCGTTTCGGCCACCCATGGAGACGAGTAGCCAATGGCTGGGGAGCCGCAAGAGCGAAGTTGGGCATAGGTTGAGAGGAGATCTACAGAGTCATGGCAATAATATCAGAAGCGAGTACGGTTCAGGTACCTTGCTCTGATTTATATACAATCATCTTTCACCTGACGAAGCAAACCTTTGACCGTCTCTTGATGTGTTCTGGTCAATTGCTTGACTGTCACTGATTCTGCGGTTCCAGCTTATCACGAATATTCAGAGTTCAAGCCCAAATCACGCTCCGTGCTCGCCGCGGGTTGTAGTCCCTGGGGCCGCATGGAATGTTTGTTGGTTGGAGGTGTCATGGCGGTAGCAGTGGTGGGAGAAACGAACACTCGAAAACCGGATGGTTGTATCTGCAAGTGAGTTGACATTCCCGCTTCTCTAATGACGTTGAGGTACTCATAGCTCCATGTAGATTGTACCTTGGGTGAGAAATCAAGCCATCCGTGTTTGCGACTACATGCCTCACTATCTATTACACCTGGTCCTCCTTGTTCCGGGTTCTTCTGGTTCCCCGTCCTCACCACTACATCTCCGTTCCTTCCTTCTCCGGCTAACCTAAAGGTTCTCCATGCGAGAAAGCAGCACTTACGAGCCCCCTGAGCGGATATTTCCCAGGCAACTGGGGTCACGATCTAGGCTTAGGCTGGGGAGCGCACCTGGAGAAGGCGAGAGTATGCTTAGAGGTTGTGGGAGCGGGATGATGAGATGTGACTCGAAGAGGAGGAGAGGAAGCCAGGAGGCCGATCGATTGGGCCAGTCTTGTTCCGTTGCATTTTCAGATGTTAGAGCCAGGTTCAATCTTATGACCAAGACTACGGTATAGTCAGCTTGACCATCCGTTGATTTCGTTTAGTACACAATTTTCACGCAAGCACTGCAGCAACAATGTACAATTCGTTGACCACTCGAGTTGACCTGGTACACCGTAACGACTTCTTGATGATTCCGTATTCTGACTGGGATCAGCCCTTGTCTATGAGTTATGTACCACTCATCCCTACCCCTGCCCTGTCCCTGGCAGCATGTACTAACCCTGCTGAGACTCACCTTGGTCGGCGAAACCGGGCCGTGACATCCTGGACCGATTACAATCGCAGATCAGTTGATTACTTATCTGTTACACCGTGACAAGCTACTTGCGACATTATTCCATGCCTCCCCTAAGCATCACCCAGCTCCAGCATGCTCGTGAATTCATTTTGGCCCTGGGTGCTTACCAGTACGACTCATTGGCAAACCTCCTGTCCGAGAGCTTCACACATCGCTTCTTACCCACGTCCCTGAATGGCATGGGACTGCCAGTAAGGAATACCAAAGAGTTCTTGGATCACCTTGAAGAAGTTAAGCTGGCTATAGAGGAATTTAATGTGAGTTGAAAATGGAGTTCGTCTGTCCATTTAGTTCAGGGGTAATCGATGTCATTCTCAGCTTGAGGAGAAAGATGTGATTCAGGGACAAGACGTTGTCGTGCTTCATGTCAGACAATTCCGGAGACTTCTCTGTCTGCAGTTCTATCGCTAATGGGGATCTCAGCTTCTCGCTAATGGCAAGACTGTATCCGGCAAGCCCTACAACAATGAGTATATGTTCACTTTTCGTTTCGATGGAGAGAAGATCGTGAGTATCAAGGAATTTATGGATTCGAAGTACGTGACCCAAATACTTGAAGGGGAGGCAAAAGCAATGGAGCAGGGGAACTTGTAAAGTTTTACCACACACCACAAACGAATGTATACTAGTAGGGTTGTTCACGATAAGTAGACATGACACCATTCCACATGACTCCTTCATGTCAACCAATAGAAGACAAATCATTCAAACCAGAAGGATATCTGTCAATCCCATGCATTCCACACCAATCGAAATCAATGAGCATTGGTATCTGTCGCTCGGTGATTACGACGTTAGGCAGTCGAAGGTCGCCAAAAACAATCGACTCTGTGTGGGGGATATCGATGGCTTGCTTCACCCCATCGTAAATGGCGCCAGGAAGCTGTGTCTTCAAATATAGCTTGTATGAATCCGATCCTGGTACAAAATCCATTATCTCCACACCCAAAGCTCCCATTGACTTCGAATTGTGATCATCTAGACTCGAATAATGAAGCTGCGGAGCCAATCCATGGGACGCGAGACGATAATGCGCGCGAGAATTGTACCGCTGGACAAATTTGACGATAAGCTGGTGACGAGAAGTGCTCTCCGCTAAATAAATCGCTTTCGTCGAGTCGAATCGTTTGATGTATTGGAAATCGACGTTCTGACCAAGTGAATCAACATAGGAACGGGTGAAAGGGAACATGCGTTGGATACTGGGAACGGGAGCAGCGGTCAGGTTGCCATAGAATATTTTGAGGTCTTGCAAACCCACGGACAGCGCCTTGAAGATGCGTGCAGCAGACTCCAACGCTTTGTCGTCGTAAGGTTTACCGCCCATCCATACGTAGTCCGTCAATTGTTGGACCACAACAGTTTCAGTAAAGACAGCCCCCGATATACACGTCCATTGTCCTGCGATATAGAGAATAAACGATGGACATCAGCAAGAACGACGTATAAAGGAAAGCTACCAAAGAGATGTTCAGTCAATTCGCCGAGTGCGGCAAGAGTTATGGTACGCAACGCACATCATCCGAGATCTATGAAATCCTGATCTCCGATCTCGCTATATAATTGTCGGCAGTAGGAGCCACGACAGAGCCATCCATGTTCATTTTATCTGCGTTGGCGACAGAGATTAGATTAAAATGGATAACCTCATTCAAGCAGGCCAAAATTGCTTCACGTCGCAGAGTAAAGCGCGGCTGACCCAGACATATATTTATGCGTTCTACATAATATAGTCTTCGGCGGTCAGGTTGATGTTGGGATCAGCGATTGTGTGCTGAAAATGAGAAAAGGCTGGATGGAACAGATGAACAGGGAGTCCAAGATTTGGACGTCCATTCATGATTGGCCTTGTCTCTTGTTCGTGTTTGAAGAGAGAAAGCCTCGCAGCAGATGACGGTGTGGGCGCGTCTTTGCCTTGCCGGACTGAAATCGCGTGTCCTGAAAGATGAATAAGCTACCGATTAGATTATGAAGTCGCGGGGTACGAACGTCTCTCCAAATCAGGGAGCTCGTTACAACAGGCTGAGAGGTGTCCGACTACTGGTAGGGGAGAAACAAGGGAGGGACAGGGGATGGATGGAATGACCGTGTCAACAAGGAGCAAAGTGCGGGGAGGACGAGGCGGGGAGGACGAATGTGAAGAACAAAAGGGGAAGTGGGGGGATGAAAGAGTCGGTGAAATATGGGGAGCGTTCGGGGAAAAATGAGGGAGCATAATTCAGGGAAATAAGCGACACAAAAGGATGACGAGAATAATACCGACGGATGGGCGGAAGTTGCACGACGATACGGAGG
>QFEU01021855.1:0-25237 GCA_003316345.1 Tricholoma terreum
GTATTCCACCAACGTCACGTGATCACCGTGACATTTACCAAAATGGTCAAAATTCGATTACTTAGAATCTACTTTGAGCATTCCAGTCACTTTATATGAAATGTGCTTCCTGTGAACTGTGCTGAATTCACTAAGTACTAATACACCCACAGAAGCACCACCACACCCATGCTGACCCACGCGATCCCAATACTCGGGCTTGGGCCATCTTTCTTATGCCCCTCGTCACAGACCATCTAATAGGTCGGTAGGTCGCGACGCACACTGTTTCTAGGGGTATCACTCAACAATGTCAGATCACTCTCCAGTGTTCGAGGCAGAGGTCGGATCGCATGCCGTGGCACGAAGCTTACTATGGCTTTAGCATTCGAGGCCGGCATTGGATTTACACTCTTCGGGTACACTTCCCACAAAGTCAACTCGTGTGGTTCGTTCAACGCATGTTGTAGTCATGATCAAGGTGAGATGTCATTGTTGACTGCACATCAGGTCTGACACCAATTGCTAAGATACAGCAACCTTATCACCCCTGCAGTTTGAGAAAACATTCCCCGACGTGGTCGTTAGTGATGTTCATCCAAATCACGCAGCCCTACAAAATCTCTTCGTCGCTATCTATGTGAGTATGTTTATCGAGATAAGTCGTTTCACAGTTGAGCATATGTTTTAGGAAGTTGGTTGCTTATTTGGAGCCCTTTCAAACCTTTGGGTCGGAGATAGACTGGGACGGCGTCGCAATCATACTAGGAGGAATAGTCATGATCATCTGCGCTATTCTTCAGGCAACATCCTTCAGCTATGTGCAAATTATTGTTGCTCGCATTGTCACTGGATTAGGGAACGGCTTGAACATAAGTCTTCAGACTACCAACTCGATATAATGCAGACGTCAACTGTTCCTGCTTATCATGCCGAATGCTCCCTAGCTGCCCACCGTGGAAGCTTGATCATGATTGAAGGCAGCCTAATTACCTTTGGGACTATGAATTCGTGAGTATATCAAATGAATACCTTTGTCACAAATTGATTTTGGAGCCGCAGCTATGTTCGTACATTGTGCACAGGGTGTTCTCGGAATCTAATATTTCTGGAGTATAGTGGATTGATTCGCGCTGTATGGCCTCATCGCATTTTATAAGCAGGAAACATATGTTTACCTGGCACTACCATCGTCAGTTTCTGGGCTGATATTTCATCTGCACAGTGGAGAGTTCCAATTGCTCTTCAGATTGTTTGCTCTCGTCATGGTTTTCACAAATGAGTGACAAATCCGCGTCTGACATTGAGGTTCGACAACTTACTTTCCATGCCATCCGCGAAGCAGTCACCGTAATACCAATGCAAGTCCGAATACCACAGAGAAGTGCAAAACGATACAAACGGGTCAGACTTCGCTGAAGGAGCTCTTAACTGGAGGACGCTCTCAGAATCTCAGACGGGTCACTCTAGGAGTTGTCGTGCAGTATTTGTATTTCCAACGTTCTCGTTTACTGTGTAGAAATTCGCTCATGTCATTTCTTGTCAGATCATAGGAATCAATCTTATAATGTCTTATGCTATAAGTGAATACTTAGCCTTGGCATCAACTCGAAAGCTCATTTGGAAGTTCAGACCCTCCTTTCTAAGCGTCTAGAAATATCGGACGTCAAATCTCGATTCATTGCAGCTTGTAATGCTTTTTAGCTTCCCGCATCGCCATCTTTATCGTAGATTGCATTGGGCGACGCAAGTTGATACTTTTTGGTGCTACTGGTCGGTGCATCACCATGGTACTCTTGGCTGTCCTTGGTAGTATAAATAGTTCTGCTGCACGGGTTGCAAGTGTCGTGCTCTTGTTCGTGTTCAACTCCTTTTTTGCCGTTGGTTGGTTGGGAATGACATGGCTGTATGTGAGGTAACCTTTTTTATAATTGCTCTTATCTTTACTTCTTGTACATAGCCTGCTGAAATTGTTGGCCTTCGGACGCGAGGCCCAGCAAACGCACTCTCGATGGTGGGTAATTACTGTGTCAATTGCAAGGCTGTGAGTTTATTCGTTATGGTAGGCCAGTAACTGGACCTGGTGGTTATGATAACCGGTCCGTCCTTCCAAAACATTCAACGGCGAACATATATCGTATGTATGCTCTTCCTGTCGAAGCGATTATCAATGTGTTCTCCAGTATTTGCTTCGCTCAGTGCTATGGTTATTCCTTCAGTGTACATCTTCTTCCCAGGTATATTTGAAGTCCGAGACATACATGTTTCGTAATCGAACTCTACCCTCAGAAACAGCTGGGAGGTCGCTAGAGGGTACGTCATATCAATCTTAACGTGCTCATAAAAATGATGCGCAGACATGGATGTGATCTTCGCGCTCGCTCATATTGAAGGTCATATTCTAGGCGTCAATCCCAATGCGGGACTCAGCAAAAGGATGACAGGGTGTTGAGGCGCTCTGGCGACAGCGCTATGACATCGTGTCTGAAGACGCATTAGGATAATCATCCCTGTCACAGTATTAATTCGATGCGGGATATCTCTGTACTCTTGATTTTCGACTCCGGTCCCTCTCGAAAAGAGCCATCGCATGACGGTATGCAGGTCCATTCCTCACTAAAGGGGCGGTCGGTACGGCAACGAAACCAAAGCGGCTCGGTGGCCAAGTAATAAAAACCAGTTTAGAATGTATCAAAGCCAAAGGAACCTTGAAAACGGATGAGTGAGTAATAGAGAGGAAGTAGGAAAATATATACCGGGCCAAAACGATTGCTGTCGTCACTGTGCAGGGGCTCGTCTCCTAAACCAAATAGTACAAGCGTTGATACGCCAGCAGAAACTCAGATGGTACGAACGAACCTTCTATCCAAGCGTGTCCTTGAGGAACGCGGATCATGGGGTCCGGGCATGGAGGCAAGGTGGTGACAAGGTCTCCTTCAAGACCAATTATCCTTTTGACTAGGGTACGATGGGGGTTCTCAGGAGATCTGCATCACCGTCGATAGAGGGACGTTATGGAGTCGGTGAAGAAACGCACCGAAGCGCAACGATGTCATCTCTCTGAAAGCCACAAAGGGTGAGGATGGAAAAACGATCAAATATCCCAATGTCTTTCCAGGAAGACGTGTCTGGATTGAGTATTGGCTAGCTAGTTTATTGTGAGTATACATTAGAATGTGCACGGAGGCCCACAGACCTGCATGCTCCTTCCGGTAATCTGTAGTGGAACATAGCAATATTGGGATAGAAAAACGGCTGTTGGGCTCCAGTACAGCCAACGGGTAGCAGGAATAGTGTGCAGCCGTTTGATAAACTGCCAGGCCTGGCGCGCCCGGCAAAGCATTCCAATTTTCGTGATGGAGGACAAGCCTGAGGGTCCAACGTTCAACTCCGCCGGCCAAGAGAACAAAGGGAGACTCCACCCTTCGAGTTCCTCCTTTCGCCACCATGGGTCAGAGGCATCAAGCTTTTATCATTGCCCGCATCCTTACTGCACAGGGCGAGACACACTACCGCTGCGTCGGCGCCCTGCATCATCAATGGTGCTACGGAACACTTCCTCTCTTCGCTGCGAGTCGATTTCTTATCCTAATCAAGCAAAAGGACAATGCTGAGATCGTTCGCGAAGAACTCCGTCTCATCCAAGGCAGGTACGGAAAGTGTAAAGAGTTGCCCAAAATCCCCCGTGTTCCTTTGCCATACACCACTTTTCTGTTAGCCTCATCGTGGAGTACTGATTATGAGGATCCCCTCAATCCATACGCGAGCGGCATCTCCTTTAGAAATTCCGTTTTACCTGCTGGCATGGGAAGTACTGAAGGAGGTTAGCACTTGATTAACGCTCTTCTCATGCAGAGGTAGCTGATATCTGACGATGCCAGACAACAATGATGGAATAACTGTCATCGATATCACGATTCCGGAGAACCCCAGCTACTGTTTCATCTCTGGTGGTGATCTTAGCAATGCGAATGACAGGGTTCCCATCTCAGCGGAAGAATACGTACGCTCTTATTATTCTGTTCCAGATGATGAAGAGGAAGAACATTGGGATGAGGAATGTGTTATGAAAAGCATCGCGTCTTTGGAAGGAGTGCCGTTAGCGAGCCTAGAGATGTTGGCGGACGCGTGGCCTCATGAATACCAGAAGGCGTCCGAGAATCCCCAAACGGGTGCTCCTGATGCAAGCGAAGAGACTGCCAACACCGCTATCCCAGCTTTGACTGATCTTGCTCTTCAGCCTGCTGTCGAACATGCCCTTCGGACTGATCAGACTACAGAAATCGAGGAGCTCCTTTGGATGCCACGTAAAATGGAACTCATTAAGGAGATACTGCAAGCCGAGAATCCTTTCCCGGCTTCTGGTATATCGCTTCTCACCAAGATCATCACTCTCGAAGCTGAAGCGGACAAAATAATCGACCTTTCCCATTTCTTCCTGTCCTCGGAACAGATTGTTTCTGTGGTGGCCAAGTTCCAAGCCATCGAGGTTTTGAGGTTGTCCCATAATACAAACGTAACCATTGACACCGTTCGCGCGGTGCTCACTTCTCTTCCACACTTGCGACGTCTCTTCCTTTTGGATACCTCCGTCGCTAACCAGGACCTTTGTGACCTGCTTTCCAATGAACCAAAGTTATTCCACAACATGGAAACTCTCATTCATCCCTGCTTTTTGTTGTCTGAAGAAGGGGCGTATCCCAACGCTTTTTCTCTTATAGTTACTCCTGCTCAGAATCATTCCTTGGCTGCCGCTTCGCTCCCATATTTTACACCTGCTATGCTTGTGCAGGCACTTACAGATTACCTCATCGGGT
Organism: Tricholoma terreum; assembly: GCA_003316345.1. Taxonomy (NCBI): domain Eukaryota; kingdom Fungi; phylum Basidiomycota; class Agaricomycetes; order Agaricales; family Tricholomataceae; genus Tricholoma; species Tricholoma terreum. The sequence continues at coordinate 4,797 of QFEU01021855.1, forward strand.
TTTCGTCTGAGGATTCCTACCCCTATCCGATACTTCAATCCACTTTGGTACCACAAGTGATGTTGGCTGCCAGTATCCGTCAAAATGGACAAGGTTGGACAGAGCGGAGCGTCCCCTTATTCGCGCAGTTCTCCCTACGAGCATTCACGGGTGAAGGGTGGTTCTTCGCATTCCAGTGGCCGCTATTTAGTTATAACAACACACCCGACAAGAAATATGCTTTTGTCAAGGCAAACCCTGCAGCTTTTAAAAAAACTATACAAGTCAAGGAACCCGAACAGTCGAAGACTACTGACGATGAAAACGCACAGGCGGCCCAGCACGTGGTGTGCGACTTGGGTGGCTTTTTGAAGGAAATGGAACGGGAAGGTCGTCCTGCTCCAGCAGCACCTGCAGTTGATGAGCTTGTCGCAATTTTCAAGAAGTTATGTGACGGATTCAGCTTGAAACTTATGAATCATGACGAAGTCAATCCCTTTGTTGGAGCCGCTATCTCTCGGCAGCAGTTCCGTTATTGATATTTAAGATGGTCAGATCACTGTGTCTTATTACGCTGTATAACATGTGTAAGGAGTGATATACAACCAATACTTCTAAATGGTCAATATACGGAGTGGTGAGGAATGAACACGTTACGGTATTAGTATATAACATTAACAATCAGAAGTCTTCGTCAAGTGTGCTGGTGCCATAATCAGACGTCGACAAGAATGTAGGGCATGGAAGATACCTACAAGGCTTTATGAGAGGGTGGTAAAACATCATTTGAGTGATTAAAGTGTGCTTTCGAATATTCTGATACGCGTTTTTCGAAGAAATTAGTCTTCCCTTGGAGTGAGATCATGTCCATGAAATCAAACGGGTTTGTCGCATTGTAATACTTTTCATTTCCGAGCGATACCAGTAGACGATCAGCCACGAATTCAATATATTGGCGCATCAACGCTGCATTCATACCGATGAGTGCCACCGGAAGAGAGTCTACGTCACTGAGTAAGTAAAGGTCATGTAGATGAACAACCTAGGAACACACCCGTCAAGAACTCTTGCTCGATTTCGACGGCTTCTAAGATGATGGCCTGTATCGTGTCAGGATGTGGTCTGCGTCTCAGGTGTGTGAACAGGAGACACGCGAAATCCGTGTGCATGCCCTCATCACGACTTATGAGCTCGTTAGAGAATGTCAAGCCAGGCATAAGTCCCCGCTTCTTCAACCAAAATATGGATGCGAATGAACCAGAAAAGAATATGCCTTCTACTGCGGCAAATGCCACAAGCCTTTCCGCGAACGAGGACTGTTCGTCAGCAATCCATCTGAGGGCCCAGTCGGCCTTGCGCTTGATACAAGGGATGGTTTCGATTGCGTCGAAAAGGTGAGCCCGTTGATGAGGGTCTTTGACATATGTATCAATAAGGAGAGAGTAAGTCTCCGAATGTATGTTTTCGATCATTACTTGAAATCCATAGAAGCAGCGGGCTTCAGCGACTTGAACTTCCTGCGAAAATCTTTCAATTAGATTTTCATTGACGATGCCATCAGACGCCGCGAAAAAGGCAAGTATATGCGAGATAAAATATTGTTCGTCTGCGTTTAGTTGATTGTTCCAGTCCATGGGATCGTGTGACAGGTCCAATTCTTCAGCCGTCCAAAAGGAAGCTTCCGCTTTCTTATACAGCTGCCATATCTATGCATACTATTGACATCTGACGATAGGAGCAGGCAAAGGGGTATACCTCCGGGTACTGTATCGGGAACAAGACAAATCTCCTTTTAGACTGCTTGAGTAGCGGTTCCTCGTCTAGATTGCAAACCGTGACTCAGAATGTTCCGAGTGAAGGTGAAATAAACAGGGGGACAAACGTTCAGGCAAGTCGATGTCTCCGACAAAACGCCGCGGTGATGAATCCCCGTTCAAAATTCCCGGTTTCTCTACGGGTATCGGCTTTACGGACATATTTTCCACGCATTGGGTCACCTTCGAGGTGAGGATAACTGAAGGATCCATATCAAAAAGCGGCGTGACGTTTGATCACATTATGCGCGTCAATATGACACAACAAACACGGTCACGTAGGACTCATTTCTCGTTGATTTGTGCCAAACACAACCATACGCGTGCTGCAAAATAAAAGGCCACCAGTACTTGATCCTCCTCCCACCTCTCCCCACAAACTACAATCATCTTCTTCTTATTCATCGTTAGCCATGACCACCATCGCACTTCGACCATCATCCCCAGAGCCTACCCCCAGCAAAAAGGTATATTATCTCTCCGTCGTCCGCCCACTTTTGTATAACTCTATATCTATCAGGCTGCTGCTTCACTCGCTGCTTTCAGTCTTGACAGTCCAACGAAACCCGCTAAGAACTCCTTCAAGGTCATTGACGATGAACGTCTCTCGCACTCGCCCAAGTCAGTCACTGAAGAAGAAGAGCATGAAGAGCCGCCTACCTCGGAAGAGCAGCTTGCTCTCTTGAAGAAGAAGTTCGTCGGCGAGATTGAGCTCCCAGAAAGTGGGTGCTTGGCATACCTGGTCACGCCCTGTATTGACGCGTCGCAGACGAAGAACCGCTTCTCAAGGAGTCTCGTCGTCGTTTTGTACTCTTTCCTATCCAATATCACGAGGTTTGTCATGTTCTTCGTTGTCTATATAATCCTCATGAACGAAATGAGGTAGATATGGCAAATGTACAAAAAAGCAGAGGCGTCTTTCTGGACCGCTGAAGAGATGGACCTATCGAAGGATCTACACGATTGGCACAACCGCCTCAATGACAATGAGCGTCATTTCATATCTCACGTCCTCGCATTCTTCGCGGCCTCTGACGGTATTGTTAATGAAAATCTACTGGAGCGGTTCTCGAACGAGGTTCAAGTGGCTGAAGCGCGTTGCTTCTATGGATTTCAGATTATGATGGAGAATATCCATTCCGAGACTTACTCCCTCCTCATCGATACTTACATCAAGGACGCCGCAGAACGGGAATATCTGTTTGATGCCATAGAGACTATCCCATGCATCAAACGCAAGGCAGACTGGGCGCTGCGGTGGATCTCTGACAAGAATTCGACATTCGGCGAACGTTTAGTAGCATTTGCCGCTGTCGAGGGGATCTTTTTCTCCGGCTCTTTCGCGTCTATTTTCTGGATGAAGAAACGCGGTCTTATGCCCGGTTTGACTTTCTCAAACGAGCTCATTAGCCGCGATGAGGGCATGCACACCGATTTCGCGTGCTTACTATTCAGTCATCTCAAACGCCGCCCGCATCCCGATACTGTCAGGACCGTCATTACACAAGCAGTTGTTATTGAACAAGAATTTTTGACTGGTACGTGTATCCTGTGCCTGATTAATGGCTATGGCTGACAGTTGTTCAGATGCACTCCCCGTGAAGCTCATTGGCATGAATTCAACGCTCATGTGCCAGTATATCGAGTTTGTCGCTGATCGTCTCCTTGTCGCACTCGGTAACGACAAGGTGTATGGCGTGACCAATCCCTTCGATTTTATGGACATGATCTCGCTTCAGGGCAAAACCAACTTCTTTGAGAAGCGCGTGTCAGACTACTCTAAAGCAGGTATCAACCATTCGGCTACACCCGATGCGACTGCACACTCGTCGGCGAAGACATTGTATGTTTCTTCGTTGCTAATACTCATCGACCTTGCTGACTCTGCCTATCAGTGCTCTTGATGAAGATTTCTGATTGTGGCTTTCCCATCGCATCATCTCTAATGTCATTGCCAATGTTCTATACCATCACTCCATTATCTTTATTTTGTGTACCACTCAACGTAGACGCGTCATGTTACCATGTACGTATGCCTGTAGTTTTATGTCAGTAGTAGTAGTTTGGAGGAATTCAAATGAACTTCGAAAGCAATGATACCTTTGAATGCATGTATGAGAGAACCTCTCATTGTCTGTATCACCCAAATATCTCTGTCGTTTCCTGTCATCATGTCGTAATTAGGCTTACCCTGACCGATCTGTCGTGTGCGATTGAAGGTGATTGACAGGTTGGATTTCCCAGTGCTGGCTCATGTCCGACTACATACCGCAGCTTGCCCGCTCGAGATATCGATTTTGTTGCGCTCGGGATTCTCGGGTGTTCAAACACACATTTCTCCGACTGCTTCTGACTCCGAGGCTTTTCAACCGCAAATCTTCATGTGGGTTTATCGCCAAGATGCCTTGTCATCGGCCCAGAGCGCAGTGCAGTGGCTGCCAGTGGGGCAATGTAAATGGCTCCAACAACGGCAAACAACCTGCCAAACTAGATGAACGAGGGCTGATAGCGCTGACTACTAGTAGCGCTGATTCAGGAGTTCTTGTGGGTCTATGCTGTAATCTGTCCAACTATGAAACTCTCAAGAACTTCTTAACTCTGGCAGCGATGCCTGGCGTCGAGGAGCCTCGTGGGTGACCAAAAGCCTCGTGGATCACGTACGCCTCCTCCGGACTCCTTCCTCATTGAGGTGCTACACATGCATCAAAATCTCAGTCTGCAGATTCAACTTCAGGGCGCAATCAAGGCGCTAGCTTATCGATGTGATATCATTCAGGCAAGATATCTACACTGGCAGCTGTCTCCATGCCGATAAATCGACAATTATAATAGACGGGGGGGACGGACCGTCGGCAGTGCGGCATATCCTGGCATTCTAAGGGGGCATAGGAGGGCTTTATGGTGAATTCTCGTGCCTATACGTGATCATACCCAGGATCTGTTATTTATGTACAGGCGATATCTCGCCTTCTGTCAACCGAGGAGTTGTTCATAAGCCCACTCTGTACGGAATGGCACAGGAACAGATCTGTTCGTTGATGACCTGACCATTGGCCTCAGGGGGCGGCGCGGAAGGACATCGCATTCCCATCCCTTTCTATATAATCGCTGACCCGAAGTCTCTTCACGATCACGGGGTGCGGCTGTAGAAACAAAAACAGTGGGACCTATCTTCCTTCCCCACCGTTCCTACAGATATCTCTATCTGATCTCCCGCCATGAAGTCTATATCGTTCCTGCGCACCACTTGGAGGAAGAAGGATAACAATTCATCGACCAAAACCCGCCCACCAGAGCAGGGATCAAGAGAAGTCAACACTGTACCCACTCTTCCAAAGATTAGCTTCGGTGAGGAGTCATTACTGTCTTTCCATCCTGCCCAGGCGCCAGTGCGTTATCCTCGCACACAAGAAATTGTCAATCCCATACCACAAGCTGAACGCCAACGTATGGTAACGGAGAACATTCCTGCTTCTAGGAACCGTCATCATACTCCCACCACTAATCCCCGAATTCGCGGCCATCACGGTGCTCCATTTAACCCTTCTTATGGGCCACCCCACAACCCCTCGCACGGCCCGCCGAATCTCATTCCACCAGGTCGCGAGTTAGACTCGGGAAAAAATCATCTGAGTGGCAGCTTAGCGCCCCGTCGAACCCCGCTCCCTCCCTTCGTCGATTCTACAACCGTGCCCCCTTCCCCTACCCGCGTCAAGTTTGCTCCGGTGCTAAAGACGAGGCCATCCCAACCTGATTCTTCGACACGACCATCCTCCTCTTGCGTTCATCCTGATAAAGCAAACTGTGATTGCGACCCTATTTCGAGCGGGGTGTCCTTGGAGGATGCATCCGGTGCCTCTGATTCCCATGGGTCTGATTCTTGTTATTCTCAAGAATCCCAGTCGTCCTATTCACAGGAATCCGCGCTTTCTCATTCTGAGCAACACAAACTCCTTGACCGGGCTCCGAGAGGTCATAATCATAATAAAATGCCATTTGAGCAGTTGGGTCCCAGTACCTCCCTGATCAATACTGCTGAACCAAACCCGCCCGAACGCAGCGCCCATGTAGCCGTGGACCCACGCCACCCACCTGTTTACCACATGACAGCTTCTCCTCTGCATTTCACCGATGATGGCACCTCACGAAAGAAGCCAGGACCCACGCGAGACGGGATGATATATTCTTCCCCGCTAGCACTATTCCCTTCTCCCCCTCCCCTTGTCATTCGCAGGCGACCCAAACCCCTTGTTTTGCCACCTATGCCCACTATAGACGCGCCACTGCCACCTTCACCTGCTTTCAGCTCTACCGATTCCACCCCAGTTGCGACCCCCACAACACCACATTCATCAGCCCCCCATAAACCTCTGTCTCCCTCTAAGATCACAAACAGAAGGACGTTTTGTAGTATGTCACCCCCGATTAGCAGCGCTCCGAACACCCCCCTACCAGCCCTGCCCGGGCCAAGCCATGACGCCCGTGTAGTTCATCCTGTTAGCTGGCACCCGCGACTACTTCGCAGTGCGCAGTCAACGGTTGAATTTCGAGAATTCCCGGGTGAGAAGCGGAGGCCCTCCACATCTCACAGGGCTACTGCAAGCGCGCCTGCTCCTGTTGTAAGTCATGGTCGGAAACGCGCCAATTCGCGGCCCGAGGCTGTTACAGGGTCATCGTATCTGGTGCGTTTCTTTGTGCATTCAGCAGCACAGCCATTAATTTATGCCCAGCAGCAGTCGAAGGGCAGAGCCATGCCTGCGCCTGGATCTTCTGCCAACACCCAAGTACAGTGGGGTTACGCAGTATAAAATTGGCTGGTGTTTATCCTCTCTTATTTTATGCGAACCTTACATTGCACAACATCGCGCATAACTTCGTGGCAAACCGTGTAATCGTTGTAAAACATTGTTGTAGCAATATATCATCATAGCATTAGTGACGGCAGCATGAATGTTAGCTCTGGCACTCAAGAAAGACTCCATATAGCACTTCCAGATGAGAAAAGTAAGCAATATTTACGAGCTGTTCCACACATTCAGGTGGACCTGGTAATTGATAATGGTCGTTCAGTCTGTTGTATAAATGTAAACTTGGTGGGTGCCATGAAAGAGCTCTCATTGTTTTTTCTTTGTTTCTGGAGGTGCCGTCTTCCCAGGCGCACTCTTTTGATCCTCCAAAATTGAGGTTACAATGTATGCGACAAGAACGACGTTGGCCAGAACCACCGCAGTGATGGCTGCAAATGTGGAATCACCTGGTCAGCAAACGAGCACCAGTGAGTCACAATTGCGATATCTTTATAATGCGTGCGTACCCTTCCAAAGATATTTCAACGATACAAAATACCCCGCAATTGGGACAATGCCCAGGGACAGACTGAAAATCAGGAGTTTGACGAGTACGCCTCTGTGGAGTGACGTCAGCTATGCTCCCTGTGCAAAAACGAGAGTTCATACTTACCCTGCTGCTGCAGCATCGTTAGTTCTGCTCATGGCGACTTGTTCGCTCATATTGGAGCAAGTAGCGTTATGAAATTATGTAGAGAACTTGACAAGAGCGAATCAAGCAGGGTTGCACATGACTGACACGAACTTGAACTCTGCCAAGCTGGAATTGAAATTGACCTCGTGCGATCGTCATCCTGGGCAGACACCCTTTGGCGAAGAGTACCACCTCCTAGCACAAATATGCCAGCGAGCACACCTGCCAACGCCGAGTCTTCAGGAATGCCACCCACAAAACAAAATGCGTGGTTTAATTGGGATATGGAGGCTTCAGAGTGGGACATCTTGATTCTGTCCACGTGTATCAAACTACTGCTGTATCCGTCTTAGTGAGTCTAAATGACATACGTTTCGTGGTTTTTGCCGTTGAGATCCTCAACAGTCGGTCCACAGATTTTGAGGTTCATAGAAACTGGCTTGCCATCACGCACTCACTTCCTATCTCTCGGTGGTACTACGACGTGAGTTACATTGAAAACCCCAGAGGAAATGTGAGTTTAACGCAGAACTCTCCCAGACAACCTCTGAATGGAGTGAGTACAAAAGTCCGCCGTCCTGGCTGCTGCAACTGAATCTCTACCTCAGCCCTCGACTATCCGCCATTTTTCGCATCTTTTGAGAAACTTCTTTCAATACCAGCGTCGTTTATTGATCCCAAAATCGTCGACTTGAATAATCTCGGCTACGACAGCTGGTCGGTGATAGCTTACCAGCGGACGACTGTCATCCTCACAGAATTGGTTCTTGGTGCTGCACTTCTCAGGTACTTCCTATTTGTCGTTCTTATAGAAAGCTTTATTGAGATATGTTCTTCTTCCGAACAGATTTATCCGAGGCTCTGTGGACCCATCAACTCAACGAATAATCTCAGCTTCCCTCTTCCTTCACCCTGGACTGCTTATTGTCGACCACATCCACTTCCAATACAATGGGTTCATGTTTGGAATTCTCCTATGGTCGATCTTGATGGCTCGAAACGTGAGTTACGCAGGAATGTCCGATATCCTTTGGGCAAAATGACCTACATTTCAGGGATATAAACTCGCCAGTGGCATTCTGTTCGCCGTGCTCTTAAACTTCAAACATATTTACATGTATCTAGCGGTAATTTTTTTTCACCCGTTCTCGCTCATCAATCTCACGCTCGCATCTGCGGTATTCCAGCCTGCATATTTTGTTTACCTGCTGCGCTCTTTTTGCATGTCACCTTCCGGGCGCCCTCAAGTCAAGAACTTTCTATCATTGACAAACGCAGTAATCGTTGTGTTTCTCGTTTCCTTTGGACCATTCATCCTCATGGGCCAAATCCCACAAGTTCTCTCCCGACTGTTCCCTTTTACCAGGGGCCTGAACCATGCGTACTGGGCTCCAAATGCGTGGGCTTTGGTAACTGCCGCTGATCGAGTGCTGCTGCGATGTATGGAATCTACCTCTGTTCCGCAGAACTCAAAATGACGTAGTTCATGTCTGCAGACATTGAACGCACCGGTGCAGATATTCCGATCAATGTCTCTGGCGTTGCCTCCACTTCTCGTGGTCTTGTTGGAGACACTGTATTCGCCGTTCTACCGAATATCAAACCCATTCACACCTTTGTTGTCACGATTTCGTTTCAGTTGGTAAGTGATCAATAGTTCACAGTTCAATACTTGCCCATTAACAATTTTGCAGCTCTGGTTGATCAAACTTTGGGTATCTCCAACGTACAAATCATTCTTGACCGCATTGACCCTTTGTGGATATACATCGTTCCTATTTGGGTGGCATGTCCACGAGAAAGCTATTTTACTCGTCCTAGTACCCCTGAGGTAAGAGCGAGCCACCGGTGACTGCGGTGTTGGCCCTGAGCAGTATCAAATTTCAGTTTACTTGCTGCGGAGAGGCAAGCGTACTTCCGGACCTTCATTCTAACCAGTGTTGCCGGTATATTCTCTCTATTTCCGCTACTCTTTACACCCGGAGGTATTTAATTCCGATCAACGCCCCTTAGGGATATCTTTTACTTACGAAGAATTACAGAATCAGTTATCAAAGTCATCTATTCCGTTCTTTGGATCACGTTCGTCCACGGAACTTTAAGTCGTCGTGTCTACGAGTAAGCAACTCTCCAAACTTTCATCTCTTGGACTTTTTTGAGTCTAGGACTACCAGGTTCCCAAAGTCACTGATATACGTTATCCTGGATGTTTTCGAGAAAATATACATAGCAGGCCTTCCCCTGTTGCTTGCATTTGTCACACTCTTTCCAGCAATGATGCAACCCTCCAATATCAACGCGGACATATGCGTGCCCTCCAGCGAATTCTCCTGCCCCGAATCCAGAGCTCAAGTTGAAACCGCCAGATCCACGATGGAATTCCTGCCACTGATGTTGACGAGTATCTATTGTGCCGTCGGATTAGTATGGGGGTTCCTCAGGCTCATGTTTATCTATTTGAACGAGGAAACAGTATATCAAGGGCAACTTAGTAGTCTCAGATAAATGCATGTGTTTGTTATTGTGGAGGTGTAATGCTACAGATATAGATTTATGATTTGACCCACGTCAATAATGCTTACTTTTTGGATATATGAACAACTGTGTAGCGTTAATACATCGCTACATGATGTCAATAACGGAAGAGGACGCACCATCTTCGTCTTCCAAGACATGTTCCAGTCCCACTTTTTGTCCGCGCGAGTGTTTAGCACTGGCACCCCATACAACGGCGCTGCGAGAATTCGAAAGAGCCATAAATTTATGGGACACTATTATATTTCAAGGCACTCACTATTTCATCTGTTTCGCAATCTCCTTGTGTATGTTATTACAAAGATCCTCCACAGTACACTTCCCCCTACGGAGTACGACAGGTTGAGAGTAGTCAGGTGCGAGGCCCCGCGGTTTGGTGTATACGCGGACAAGATCGAGCGTTTCCCACATCACTCCAATCAGTTCATCAATGTTGAGCCATTCGCGGGAGGATATGGGGACAGAGTGAGGAATTTTGTATCTGGGAAATATTGAGAAGTGCATGTGTGAAAGGTAGAATAAAGTACGACGCACAGGAGGTCGAGCTCTTCTATTGATATTGCGTCAATCTGGAGAGTATGTTAGCTTGCTGTTAGTCATTCGAGGCGTCTTACATACCTTGTTCAACACCTACATAGCAGCTTAGAATCGTATGAATGGAGACAGGAGGAACTTACATATATTGCTGGTATATACACTCTATAATCAACTGTATCAACGTGACGATCAAGAGGCATGCCTTTATCTCACCTGTTCCCTTCCACCACATCCACCAGATCATCAGCTGTAGCTCCCGGTTCCCGGATCGCAACATCTGCATTACTTATTTTGTACTCGCTCAATACGGCCTTGATCTCATCGTGATCGAGATTCGTTAATGGTACGGTGTTGGTAATGGCTATTCCACCCTTATCCTTCTTCCGCACGAGAATAGCGGGTGGTCGTTTATTTAGCCTAATGCCGAACCCTTCGAGCTCGGATTCAATGAGCTTTTTGTCGCCGAGAGGTTTGAGGACGTCGAGTACGATGAATATGAGATTACATGTGCGTGCGACTGCAGGATCATGAGTGAGGATTTGTATTCGGAGGCTGGTGGGTGTTCATACCAGCAATGACTGTTTTCGTGTTGAAGTGAGTAACGAAAGGTGGGGAGACGTATCGGACCGGACGTACCTTGACGACCTCGCCCTCGGCCGTCATTAGCACCCTCGATGATACCAGCTATGTCTAAATGAGAAACATCCGAAGGGATGGGAGGAGGTTACTCACGTAGATCTAATATTTGGATCGGGGCGCCGTGCACTTTCACTGTTCCAGGGACCGTCGTAAGAGTCGTGAAATCGATTTCTGACACTTCCGAATGAGTTCCAGTGAGTTTTGACATCAACGTCGACTACTGGATGGGTAAGTTCGGCACCGCGTAAGACAGGAAGAAATACAACTTACCTTCCCCACAGAGGGAAAGCCGACGAAGCCAACAGAGGCAATACCCGTTCTCCATGGTATATGAGACCAATCGAGAGAGAAAATCCGTGGGCATACCTGGCTACATCGAAGCCCAGAGCTCCGCCGCCTCCACTCCCAGTGGAGGGAGATATGAGTTCGCGTCTAAGCTTTGCTAGCTTTGCCTTTAGCTGACCGAGATGGTAGCTTGTGGCCTTATTTTTTTGGGCTAGACGAGGTGGGTAAGTTGGGTGGAGAGATTATTGTCAGTAAACGAGGATACTTTTGGCCTAATAGAGGAAACGATGAGAGACTTGAGGTCGGTATAGGCAACAGAGAATCACCATCTCATCTTCGATTTCCTGATGAAAGGAGTGAGAATGTGATGGTAGAAGGGCATAAATAGAATACTTTTATTTTCTGTATGGTAGTCATTGTTTGAGGAGAATTATTGATGGTTGTTTACTTTGCTGCACAGTACTTGTTCTTCCCAACGTCCACACCGACCTCACCAATAGCTAGCCCACCTAGCTCCACGTTCTTTCTTCTCATGCGACAGACTGGCTCTGTTCTATCCTCTATAACTCCATACCAACATGTGTTGCTCCGGTGCCAAGTGGAAGAGAGAGGTCGTCCCAGATCACAAGGTCCGCCTTCTTTTTTTCTAGGCTACCTCGCGGCTGACAGTTCCTACTAGTTTGATTTTTTGGACACCCGTGAATTCACTGACAATGGTTTTGCGATGCGCATGAAGTACTTCGCCTCATCTCTATCATCTCTTATCACAATCTCACTCTGCACAGGTATCTCTGGCTCTATATCCTCATCCTCAAGTCATTCCTCGTATACATGCTCGACATTTTCACTGCCGTAACCATGTTGTCCACACAGTCATGGTCAAATCAGATTTTCAACCAATGCCAAGAGATAGATGGTTGCATTCCTATTCCGTTCGAAACTGGGAAGTGGCTATTCGTCGGCTGCATCATATTTGGTTTTCTTCTCGTTCGTCCCGGCCTCCTTTATCTCCATCCTATCTTTGTCTAATAGGTTTCGTAGTTTGCATACGAAGCTAGGAAAACGAAGAAAATCATTGCCAGCCGTGACATTTCCTATGCTTTCACCAATGTCATGGCAAATTACTACTACTCTCTCCGTACGTCTGCTCTTTTCCTTCCATCTGTTGGCTGACAAGATCCCTCGTCAAGGCTCGTATGATCACTTCTGCTTTTTTGACCATATCAGCAATTCCACGAAAACTAGTGACGACTTTGCTTTCTTTGTCTTCTTTGCTTTCAAGAGTGCGTCATCTAGTCAGTGTCATGTCTCAAGGAACTAACTTAACTCTTATATAGGCTGGAAACGCGTGATACTATCGGAAGCCCCTCGTCAAACAATAAACGCACTCACTCTTTTTGCAATCTATCTTTCAAAGCGTGACACACCCGGTTCCTGGTGGGAGGTCAGTAAGTACTTCAAAGACAGCACTCTGTCTGCCTCGCTCTTGACGGTGACGACCTTCTGTACTGTCGTTGTCTTTGCTGGTTCTTTGCTGGTTCTCATTGCGGCTGCGATCTGTTACGTTCCACTCCTGTGCCACATACGTGGAAACCTCAAGGTCTGTTGCGTTTTTCCCTGACTCGCTGAATTTGATTGATCGTCTTACAGGAATATTGCTGCCACCAAGTTGACAAGGTGAGGCGCTGCCATCTTATTGACCTTCTTCAATAATTATTGAATCCCTTCACAGCGTATCGGCGCTGTCATCAAACGCCGACAGAAACAGCGCTTGGCTGACGCCGCCAAGCTCGCACAGAAAGAAGCCAGGGGTGACTATTCGCATCTGAAGAACAAGAAAGGCGAGATGATAGCGAAGCCCCTTCCGCAACCCACACTCCCAAATCTTTCCGTGGATGACGACGACACTCTGTCGGTGAATGCACGTGGCCCACCAAGCGCTTATACCCAAGACTACTACAATTATAATTCCGACAACTCAACTGTCAACGGAGACTATCCACCTTCGATGCCTGCCTACAGCCCTTACTCCCCTCATCAACCACCTGGCTCCCATACACAATTCCATAAATCATCAACATCGTTTCCTCACGATGACCAAAACTATTACCACCAGCATCAGATGTACGACGAGGATAATGAGAGCACAGCACATCTTACTATGGCTGCTGCTCCGTTCAGCCAACAACCAGGCAATCAGCAGCCAGGCTATCCCAGTGCCGCATATCCGTATGGCAACATGGGCCACAATGGTGGTGGTCCTAGTTACGACCCACACGACGTCTATCAGGGACGTGCGGGCACCGCTCAGGCCCCTTCCCGAAGACCACCGTCAACAGGACTGGCCTATGATGATGCACCGGAATATTCAAGATATGCCCCTCCACCAACACATTCGGATAATCCTCACAATCACAATGGCAATCCACAGCGAGGGTATGATGCACGTGGTGATGACGGATACTTTCGAGCTGTATAATCTATTACTGTTCATCCCTCTTTCACCTTCGTTTTGCTACTTTTTTTCACAAAAGAGAATGCTTCACTATCTTATACAACCAGCAACCTAATGGGTGCCAACTTGTACTACTTCTTGGGCTTGAGCAGCAATAAATGTATTGCAATATTAAATAAGTCACCCCAGCATAAGCGGGGATATTATTCTATAACTCCTTCGCACTCACTACTCTTGAAATTATAATTCTTCAGCTAAGCTTTTCCCAAATAATAATACCGATAAGAAGGACGAGGACGATGATGATTGCAGCAGTGACCACTCGTTGTTTATACATCCTAGATGAATCAGAAAAATCTATCAGAGTGGGGTTTGCGCTGGCTAGAAAGGTAAATGGTCCATACTGCCGTATCATCTTCTTTAGTGTCCCAGACGCACGATCTATATTAGAGTCCGCCGTGTGTAACTAGCCACGAACATGAGTTCACGTCACATTCGAGTTTTCATAGTACACATACCGTACTCCTCGAATTCTCAATTTGCTCCCTCTGCGTCCGTAGATTTAGCAGGATGTCGTTGCCCTGCGACTCGGTATCCAGTGCAATCCGCTGAGACTCGTTGAGCCGCTTTGACCCTTCCTCAAGTATCGACGTGCCTGCTAGCAGGCGCGTCCGGTCACTGCCCGGTGCATATGGGTCATCCGATGGTGCGCCAAGGGGCCGTGGAGACGAGAGCAGGTCCGAACGCGCAACTTGAAGGTTTTGGTCCTTTAGGAGCTTCTTGTACCGCGAAAGATCGGCTTTTGCAGTCCGTAGGCGTGTGTGGTATTGCGCGCGCGAGGACTGGGGGATGCCTTGTATTTCTAGTTCCATTTGAGAGACCTGTAGGGCAGTTGTGAGACGGAAGCTGATTAGTGGAAGGGTTGGACGGTGTAACCATTTCATCTGCTTCGTCAAGCTCCATTTCCACCCGTCTCAGTACAGCTTTTCGTTGTTCTACTGATGAAATTTCTTGTTAGATGCGTCGAGGATAAGATGGATAGGTCTGCCTACCACCACGATCATCGCTGCCTTCGCCTTCGAGTTTCTCTTGGATGGTTCCAATGAATTGCTGAAAGTCCTGTTCATAAGAGTCGAATAGTGCGGTCGGGGAACTGTTCATGATAGTGTAAAGAGTGCTTTCCACCAGGGAGGCGACGTGCTAGCAAAGAGTGCTGATAATGGTGAGAGACTGCGCCCGGCAGGCAGTGGAAATTCAAGTTTGTGTAGGCCAAATTAGGCAACACATTCTGTCATAGAACACCATGTCGAACTCAGCGTACGTATCTCTCACCCTCCTTGGTGTCTGGCTAACATGTTTTATCTTTCGTAGGGTGTCACTATATCTCGATCCCCAGATACGGGATTGGGTTCTATTTCCTATCACACTAGTCATGGTATGTTGCCCTCCTAGGAATCTCCAACAGCAAAGTGCTAAATATTCTACCCAGATCTTGGTTGGCATTCTACGGCATTATGTAGTTATCCTACTACAAGGTACATCAAAAAAACTGCCTCGAGCAGCCATCCGCGAACAGTATGCATATCCCATGTTCTCAAGAGTCCTGAACTAGAACCCCACTACCCAGACGCGCACTCGTGCGGTCACAAGTTCTCCGTGCCACATCATCCAATTCACCAATACCACCAAATTTCTACACATCCATCTCGCGGCATCTTTCCGAAGCCTTTGAGGCCGGAACTTACCTCAAAGATGGCCCGCCAAAGGGAGACGCACACGCAGCGCCCCCGAACCCTATGGACCCGGCTGCGATGGACGGTATGATGGCTGGCATGAAGACGCAAATGGTAATGATGGTGCCGCAGATGGTCATCATGGGGTGGATAAATTTCTTCTTCCAAGGCTTCATCCTCAGTGCGTGTTCCCTAAATAAGTTGAAGGCTAATATTGATGTATATGGCACAGTAAAACTGCCATTCCCTCTTACATTGGGGTTTAAATCCATGCTACAGCGCGGTATCGAGACACCTGACATGGACGTACGATGGGTATCTTCTTTGTCATGGTACTTTCTCAACTTCTTTGGACTGAATGGGCTTTACCGCCTCATCCTGGGTGGAGATAACTGTGGGTTTTCCGAGTCTGCATCTGCCACTGCCGTGCTCACTGACAAGCTCCTTTCGGAAGCCGCGGACTCGTCGCGCGATATGACGACGTCGCCATTCGCTAACACTGGCGCCGTACCTCCCGGTCCTCAAGATTTTAACAAGCTGTTCAAGGCTGAAAGGGACAACCTTGCATTCGCTGAAGGATTGTATTCCTGGGTCGGGAAGGATGTGGAGGAGAGGGTGCTCCGCAGGCATGGTAAACTCCCTGCTGTGTCATAGCCGCCCGTTTGTTTCTGGTTGAGATGTTTACGCACTCTATATACCATACAAGTACTACATGGGTGGCTTAGACTTGATACAATGCACTGATGCCAGAGGACCAGTTTCCTCCTTGTATTGTCGGATTGAACATGAAATATAAAAAGCCGATAAAAGGTATACATACTGCTGCCCATGTAGTCAGTCGTTGATAAGGGTACGAGGGTGTGAAGGCTCACCAATCACAACAAGATAAAACTCCGATAACTATACCAGACCATCGTATAGTGACAGGGCCTATCGGATTTGCAGATTTAGCATGGATTGTGCCAACCTCTCGGATGTACGCACCTGCACGATTGTTGGATCTTGCTTGCTGCCCTCCACAAACTCATCAAACGTCAATTTGGCGTCCTTGTCTCTGTCCATGTTCTTGAAAATTTTGTCGACACGCTGTGTTGAAGGTCAGAGAGAGATGGGTGCGGAGCGATGAGCGACCTGCCTTCTCTGGTGTATCCTCATCAGACGGCAGCTTCACCATCTCTCCCGTCATCTTATATATTGACTGCACAATCTGCAGCATCTCATCATAGGTAATGGTGCCGTCTTTGTCGATATCATAGAGCTGGAAGGCCCCTGTATGACTGTCAGATAATGCCTGTGCCACTTGCTAAACGACATACATTGAAGCTTCTCATCCAACCGCCCGCGGCTCGTCACACTCAATGCACATATGAACTCTTTGAAGTCAATCGTCCCATTCTTGTTCACATCGAACACATTGAAAACGTAGTCCGCAAATTCAGCGGGATCGCCGAAGGGGAAGAACTGTTTGTATATGCGACTAAATTCGGCCTTGTCGAGTTGTCCTGATGGGCAGTCTTTACGGAAGCCCTTGTACCTAAGACAACATGAGGAACGGTGTGAAATGAAAATGACAGGGTGAGGACCATTGCTGCAATTCCTTCTTATCGACTAGATTCGATGTTATTTATCAGTCTGATCAAGATAGCCGCTGATCGGGCAGGGACGCACAATAAGTATTCTTCTGCAGGTCAGCAAGCTGATCTGGGGATAGTTTACTCTGAGATTTGCCCATGGCCGTGAGGATAACGGAGAGACAGGTTGAGCAGAATGGAGTCTCGAGTCAGAAGAAACTGCTCTGGCGCGCAATCGGGCGCTTAGGCCCTGAAGGCTGTGTATAACACCGCAACTTCTTCCCAAACTTACTTTGACAACCACATGCAATCAGGATATCTCCGCAATCACTGAGGGAACTGGATGGGAATAGTAGCTGAGGTACATGTTACCTTGTTGGGTCAATTGGGCCTTGCATCGTGTTCGTTGTTGGGCATGAGGAGGGACGAAAGTAGACGATATTCGCCAACTCGTGGCTCATGGTGAATCTTGTTCAGCGTATAAGAAGGGCCAAGAAACTGGGAGCAGATCAGCCGTCCCTCAGTCCCTCCATCGTCGTCTGGCAAAGTCATGGCGCCTCATAACCGAACGATCAGCAATACAGGCAGGGAACCACATGCTGATCATGCCTTCTCTGTGAAGTTCTTTCTCAAGTACTTACAAACACTTCGATACCTCTCCCTTTTCGATTCTCCGCTCGTATTAATTAACCAACGACAGCCTCTGATACCCAACAAGTTTCTACCCTTTACACGAAATGTGCTATGCGTACGGCTCAGTGGATCAGGCTGTCAATCCCTGTCCGATGTGCAAAGTCTTTCCCCACACAAGGTCTGTGTTACTGCGTCACCACTAGCGCATACCTATACCCTATCCTCAGGTGTCCTCATCAGCGCGATATCTGTCGCAATCGTAGTTCCCACCCACGCATGGATGTCCTGTATCTCAAGAATGCTGAAGGTAAATGCGAAGTCTACGGGTGAACTGGGTCGGGCTAATTCGCTCAACTACAGTGGATTCGTTCAATGGATGTGGCTATTGCAAGGTCAGGAAATTGAAATATTTGCTTCTTATGTCACTCACGACGGCCGTAATCAGTGGGCTCGTACCAATCCTCCACCAAAGCAGACTGGATACAATAATCCTGGATGGCCCGGATGCTGCCGACCACCCACTACGAATGAGTACCGAATGATACAGGCCGCAGATTGGCGATCTGTTAGCATCATACATCAAATACCTATACCCCCCGACATCAAGGCTGCTCTGGATAGCCTCGGAAAGAGAGGGAGTCCTGTTCCTGGTGGAAGAGGCGGGGCGGGCGGTGGAAGAGCTGCCGTGCCATCGTTTGATCGCAGCCGCAGCGGGAGTTCTGGCCCTTCGAGTAGATCAAGCTCGTTGTCGGGGAAGACGTCTGCCATGTCAATTTCTAGCAAGGCACGAGGGGGTAGTCCAAAACAACTCAATGCATCACTCGGATGCAGTCTGTCGCGCAGCTCCAGCGCTAACGAAATCTCCTCGTCTGTTCCGTCATCGTCTCCAATGGACAGTGTCCAGCGACGCCAGGGTTCTGGTAGTTTCGCGTCGGAAAAGCGCACTGATGGAACGCATTCATTGCATTCTTCCCCAAGTCGCAAGAACGTCGATCTGGACCCCATTACGCCAAAGCGCAACTCCTCCGGGCGCCCATCGGTTACTCCGGCAACCTCATCCGTGTCGTTATCTAAGGTGGTTGTAGATGGTCGACCTCAAGCGCCTATCGGGCGCCGCGCATCAATCTCCAGTGCTGCCAAATCTTCACCTTCTTCGCAACGTTCGAGCGATCGACCAAGCTCCTTTGTTATTCCGCGATCAGCGAAACAAGATGAGGATCTATCCAGTGCATCGAGCAGCAGTGGGAGCAGTGATGGTCTAGGGTCCATGACCGACAATACAGTTACTTCGGATGGAGGGTTCACAGACTACCTGTCAGATGAATCGGAGGCAGAATTGCAGAGGCAGGCGGAGGCAAGAGCGGCTCTTCTTGCTCAAAACCATGCGGAAGAACAAGAGTTCAAAGCTGCTCGTCAACAACTTGCCCATGTTGACTTGCGCCCACCGAAATCCTGGAATCCCACAAACATAACTAACAGTCCTCCCGCACGACTAGCGTCAGGGCCTACACCTACCTATTCTTCCCGCAATGCACTACCGATGGCGCATGCCGCACAAACAACAAGTTAAAACCAGTAATTGGAAGGATGGATTGAGTGATATTGAGTGATATGCTTGGAAAGTGCTTGTGTACATCTTTCGTTTTCCTATCTGCTACTGCTTAGTCGTGTTACTGTTTTACCATGTCATCGGGGTCCTTGTAGTATCGAATAGAATCTACAGTTGCGGACAACCAAACACAACAAAAACAAAGACCGATTTTTGAAGCCGGCCACAAACATTAGATATGTCAATAAAGTGTAGGAATAGCTTATTTAGGATCTACTGAAGACGATTGTACGAGCCGATTTTGCTCAATGTCCATTTGAAAAATTTGTACCCCTAAAAATTGGCCGGACCCCAAAAAAATTCGCAAAAATCATGAAAAAATGCGCAATCGACTCCTTTTTGTGCGCTGAGTCTGATCCTGTAAAAATTAGGGCGGCGCGATCACTACGCCAAGAGGGAAAAAAATTGCACTGACAGTCCCCACCCCCGCCGTAATCCTTATCTATGGGTCGTGGTCGCCCATGCAAACGCATCCGCCGCATCTCTGGGCTTCTCAATCAAGCCGCCACCGGTCCAACTGCCTCCGAGGGTGATTGCTCGGCCTCTGGCCACAATGGGAAGTCTCCCACACCTGCTCTTGTGGGTGACATTTCGGATGATGAAGAGGTTCTGTGGGACAGGATGAGATTAAGGATTGGGGGTGGGCTAAGTATCGATACAGGGAGGTTCCTAAAGAGGGGTTTGCTCAAGCAAAGGAGCTTACCGTGAAATGGCTTGATGCTTGCCCAGATGAAGTTATTCGACACTTTATTAACCGGTCATTCAGGTTTATGAGTGCATATCGGAGGGGTTTGAAAGGGAAGGCGGCACTCTGGGCTGTTCACCACCAAAAATCACACCGCCAGGTTTCCGCACAAGCAATGATGTCGATAGAAGCTGTCCTGAACTAGTATATACCCAATATGGAGGATAAATATTTTGTTGATTGACCCCAAAAAATTGGCCGCACCCAAAATGTCATGGGAAAAATAAAAGGAAGGTGTTTTTGGACGTTTTTCGATGCCCCGAGTCCGAATCTGCCCTTAGTTTTACCCAGAAAATTCTAGTTCGGCGGCTATCAAAATTGTTGTGTTTGGTTGTCCGCAACTGTAGTAAAAGAAGCCAGGACCAGTGCCCCGAGCCGGACTTTACCGTTCCCTGACCTTCTTTTAGCCATCTCCATTTCGTTTC
>QFEU01021856.1:0-26208 GCA_003316345.1 Tricholoma terreum
CATTACATAACATTCTGCAAATAATTATCATTGCTAACTAGAAATATCAGGGTCCCCCCATTTTCCTGATGTGACAGTTGTTATTATGTATACACCATATAATAGTAAATATGTAGTGCCCCTGCAATTGATGAGGCTGGATGAGGCCATCTGGAAATCTTATGAAGCTAGCAGTTAAATGAGCTTACGAAACTGTGCCTTCAGCTTCAGCTTGTTGGGGGGCAAGCCTCCCCAACTACTCTACACAGTTTTTAATCCTATCACTCTTTAGTCCATCTGATATCAATGTTATAACACATATTGCTTGTGTTCTGTCTATTCCCTTTCTTATATCTCAACTCTTAATAACCTTCCTGTGATATATTAGTAATTACACAATCTCTAATCCTCCTGCATAACACTAACCTGGTACACTGCCCCAGCTTACTATGTAGACATGGCACAATAAAGAGAAATGTGAAATTTACAGCCAGGGAATATTGCCCTGCTATCACTGAGGTATACTACAACAGAGTTGTGCCTCAAGATGTCCAGGTCAACATTGTACATCATGGACTCAATCAAAGGAGACTCAGAACTTGCCTTGATGGATATTCTACTTGGGAGAGAGCTAAGGAATGCAAGAAAGACAATTTCTGAGTTGCAACAATGCAGTGTAGTATTTTCTGACTTGATGTTCAAATGATAACTTCAAGTGCAAAGAAGGTCAGTATGTCCTGATGTTTGTAAAGTTGGAAGGAGGCCAATGGAGGTCAAAGAATTGCAGAAGGATGCACAGGTTAGTAACACTTTTTCAGGGAAAGTCTGGGTCCTGAGCATGTAGAAGGCCCCATACACATGTATTGAAGAACTCGAAGCAGCGAAGCTGCTGAGCAGGAAGCTTCCGAGCAATCAAATTTACGAGGCACACCCAAACAAAGAACCGAACTCCAGCAGAAGCTTCTTGGGACCTCCATGGTACCAGTCTCGCCGTCATAAGCGGCAACCCATTTATATATAAATGTATGTTTTCCTGGGAGCACTCCTTCAGAACCATTCGTTCAGTGACATCGCCTCCACCGTTCACCACATCTGGCTCACGGTGAAGATAAAACTTGGACTTGGGAGTCTCTTCGTCGCTACTCTGATGACCGCATCTCATGCCCAATGTCCCAATTTCACGTCTTATTCCAAGGTTTGTTCCAGGCGATCAGCCAAGGAATTCCTACTAGTCTGTTGAAAACTCTTAGACCGGTCATGGTACACCATCAACCGGTCCCTTAGGCTTGCCATTCATGCGGCCCTCTCCTGGTTGTCGTACCTTCAACAGTACGGCTGTTGAGGTAACATATCCACTTGCAAATTTGCACGCGTCGCCTGACCGCTCACGGGACTTGAACCTCGTCTTAGAAAGTCATTGAAGACATGAAGTCACTGCTCAAAGATCCTGATATTGCTAGGTTGTTTGAGAATACATTTCCGAATACACTTGGTGAGTTATTCGAATTACCGCAAGCGTGTCTAGCAGCCTAACCACGACATCTAGACACCACTGTCAAGTATTTTGATCCTGTAAGCACCAAAACACAATTTGGGATGTTTGAACGCGGCTGATACTTGTCTCGACATCAAAGAATGAGAATCTGGCGTTCATTATTACTGGGGTGGGTCAAGTTCATGAGCGAGTTCGAATCCAGTGATTTACTTATTTGCATAGGACATTAGGTTTGTTTTTTCGTGTTCGGCAGTATGCCACTCACATGGATATAGAGCGCAGTGGCTTCGGGACACTGCCAACCAAGTTTGTGCTGGATACACATTTCCTCTTATTGCTTACAGACATGACGTCTAGTTTGCGCATTATCATTCTTTGCTTTCGATCGACCCGCAGTTGGCCACCTTAGTCAAGGCAGTCATTAACAATGAAGCCAGATATGTTGCTCAATATCCGTATTGTTCATTGACTATGTTTGCCGGATCAGTTTGCTTTTGCTGATACCCATTAGGTGGTGCATTTCAACCGCCTCCAGAGAGTGGCCTACCGCCGTCTCACAATGCCTGGGCCGATGGTGTCACTGTACATCCGTGAGTTCTTAAGAACACTCTTTTGAATTGGCGTAATGCCAAACAGGCCAGTCGACAATAAAACCGTATTCGAATGCAAGGTAGAGCCAGTTATTCTTGTGATTGTGTTCAAAACCTAGACCGCTTTCTAGTACGAACTTGATTCGCTGTGTGGATTCTTGAAGCTGTCCAGGTCCTACTATCAAGCAACCAACGACAGCTCCTTCATGAACGATCATTGTATGTACTTCTCTTTTCTTCCTCCAACTCCGCTTCATTATCTGATACTCGGGTATCAAGGGCGTGCGGCTGTTGACCAGATATTCCGGGTGATTAACGAACAATCACAGCCCACGTTCGACAAGGACTTCAACTTTATCTCATACTACAACTGGACAGGCGGCAATGGAGCTCCAATGGTGAACAACTACGGCAACGGAGAGCCGAAGGCTTACACAGGTCTCGTTGGGACTCACCATAGGCCTTCAGATGATTTGAGCGTTTTTGGTGAGATCTTGTCCTGAAAAATATTTCGGTGGGCTTAAGTGACAATCATACTAAAAGCATTCCTTACTCCTGCGAATGCTATGCTGAGCGTGGAGTTGAAAAATCTGGCTGATGTACTAGATAGTGTAGGTGAATTGCGAAATGTCAGTCACCAGGCGAAGGAATGGAGCAACAGGATACATGATGCAATCTGGGAAACCACGGTGAGCTCGCGATATACAGTATACCTATTGTCGACCCTTCATGAATGCCACTAGGTCGTGAACAACATCTTTGCATATGAGACCAACGGTAAACTTCCTTCTTCCAAGATTCGAAAATTGCTGATTACATGCGGATGCGGGCAGGTTTCGGTGGTCGATATGTCATGGATGATGCGAATGTGCCAGTACGTTGCGCAACCACTGCCCTTTGGTATGCTCTGAACTTGGTTCATTAGTCATTATTATCTCTTCCCTACCTCGGTTTCCTTGAAAGGAATAATCCTGCCTACCTGGCTACTCGTGCACTTCTCCTCTCACCTAAAAATCCTTACTTCGCCGCGGGAAAAGCATTCGGGGGAACTGGGTGAGTAGGTCCAGCCTTCCCGAGTTCTTGTTATCATGATTTCTTCGTAGAGGACCCCACGTTGATCCATGGCACCCTTGGTGAGAAACTTGCGCATTCACTTCCAGCAATCTAATAGTTAATACAGGCCCATGTCACAAATTTCGGCTATCTTTGGTACGGAGGACGACAATGAAATCTTGAACTCGTTATATGTCGTAGCAAACGTAAGCTTTCGCCCTTTTTCTTCAAGGCGATGAATATGAGATGCACAATGATTGCAGGGCACCGCTGGTCTCGGACTCATCCACGAGTCGCAGTCGATATACAGTCCTGCGGATTACACACGCAGCTGGTTCGCATGGGCGAATAGCTATTTCGCCGAGATGATCCTTGACTTAGCCGATCGCAAACCTGGGTTGATTCTCAAGGAAAACAGAAGTTACAAGCCTGGTCAGCAAGCTGGGTATTATACTCATGGCCCACTGGGCACACCTTGACATCTGCCATGTAGAATGCTTGAGGGCTGGTTCTAATTATCCTTATCACGCAATGCGTCCTACGTCTTATGTGGTCAAACGCGAACTGCTTGATCGGGAGATTTGACTTTGACACCTAGTTAAACTGAGTCACTGATGAAGCAAACTCGCTTATCGATTATCAGCTACCATCAAGTACCGGTATCTGTGGAACCTTACGACGTCAACTTCTGCTTCTCAGTCCCAGAAGTGTTGGAAAGTGACTGCGCCAGACATACACCATTTATGGTATGTCTAACCAGCTTAACCAGAAGCAGCTTTTGAAGCATGCGGATACATTCCTTGTATCGTCCACTGCGTCATTATATGATCATTTGCCATTCGGACCGTTCGATACCCTAGAACAATTATCCATCCTTGTCGAGGGTCGGATACATCAGCATGCATCTTGTTCGCCGTTTACGACAAAACAAAGGCTTCGGAAAGTGCTGCAGGAAATGATGAAGGAGCATTGGGGGGAATCATTGGTCTTCTTGACACTTCCACGATGAACCTATCCAGCGAAATCGGGTTTGTGACGATTTTGCCATCTTTTCAACGCACGCACGCCACGTCAAATGCAATCGGCCTCCTGCTGCAGTGCACACATGAGCTCGAAGGAGGGCTCGGTCTTCGGCGTGTGGTCTGGAGGGCTACTCCTAATAATTTACCTAGTTTCAAAGCAGCTGGACGAATGGGGTTCGAGCGGGAATGTGCAGATCGGGGATGGTCTGTAACGTAGGAGGGGAGATCCAAAAACGAACTGTTTGGGAAGAGATTTGGTGATTTTGAGCATCTGTTGGGACGACGGACGAGCACATGCAAATTCTGTAATGGAACGGAGGTGCCAATGACAGACCGTAGAACTAGGACTGACGTTTTTCAATTTCAAGTATTTGCACACATTCCGCAAAGAGACAACTTAGGAGTAAGCTATACTGCGATCTGCTGCGGTATCCAGGTATCATTGAGTGAAGTCAAAACAGACCATAATAAAGAAGCCGCCACTGACCCTTACATGTTCCGTTGAGGACTGACTCTTTATGTTGTTTAGCGACTATTCATTCCATGTCTTCAACTCCTCGTGACATCGGAACCCTCATCGTCGTCGTTCTAAAGGCTGTGTGTACAATTGCTCCTTCCCCCGTCGCCCGATTCAAATACTTCATTTCAGAACCATCTGCCCAATAAAAGGCATATAGGAAAGCAGGATCCGTATTGTGTAGTATGTGTGAATGGCGAAAAACGAAGAACTAAAGCAATCAAGCGCGGTGGACAACATCCCGAATGGGACGAGGAGATCCGATTCACCTTGTTCGAAGACGACAGCGATGTCCAGGCAAGGATTGCGGGTGGAAATGGTACTCCACCGCTGCCACCGCCGAAAGATAACAACAAGCCCAAGAATATAAAGGGCGGGAAGAAAATGAAGATTTCTTGCTTCGCTGATGATTCACGAGAACCAGACTTTATTGGAGAGACAGATGTTGACCTAACTGAGGTATTGACCAAAGGGGAGACTGATGGTGAGCTCCTGGACATCTTGAAACTCGTTTATTAAACCAGGGTAGAGTGGTTCACATTGAACAACAAGGATAAGTTTGCGGGCAAGGTATACCTCGAGCTGACCTTTTGGTCCAATGTAAGTACCACCGGGGTATTCCTGATTATAAAGGCTAACCTTCACATAAAACTAGGAACCTGCTCCAGACAAGAAAGTTACGCCGAAGCCATCTAAAAGTAAACAGTATGGAGGCCCGGGTTCATTTGTCCCCTCAGGGGATATGCCGCTTACAGCAAATGGACCTTCCCATCCTTCGCGGATTGTATCCACAAGCAGTCTCTACGACCATTCCAGACACAGCTCGGACAGCATTCCATCCTCGCTTCGGACTTCTAGTTCCCTTGCCAGACTTGATCTATACGTACCTCCATACGAGCGAGTGCGTCACATATCCCATGTGGACCACATCGCGAATGAGTTTGGAGAATTCGGCGTGTCGGATTCGCAGCGTCGAAGGGAAAGCTTTCCTGTGAGTCACTCTAGACGTTCATGACATGATTCCTGATCAGCCTTGTAGCCTCTACATGGCAGTAATCACACAGTCCGGCCCTCTTCTCCGTCGGCTTACTCTACACTTACCTCCCATCCGTCATACGGTTTCGACCACAGTCCATCAGATGCAACTCCTACGTATCCCATCGATCACCCTAATGGTCGCTCGTCTATCCATCAACGAGGGTCTCTGACCGGTTCTCATTATTCCATTCAACCCACCTATCACCCCCAATACGAACAAGGACCACCCTCAACGTATCACCAACCGCCAACTCGCGGACCCCGATACAGTGTCCCTACCTCTTCGTCTGGGTTCATGCCCATGCCTCAGCCGTCAGGGTTTGTACCACTTGCTTCTCATCCCTCAGATCCGATGTTACATGCACCGCCACTCCCCCATACCCCAATGGGATACAATGCATCTCAATACAACACTCAGAATTACCCGCCAGTCCCATCCCAGACGCCTGTACCAACGAGTACCGACGGTTATCCACCACTTTCGTCCTCGGCTTCCTTTCACTCGCAACAGTCATTTTCTTACCCACATTACTCTTCTGCGAGCCCGGCGTCTACTGTACCTCTTGGATATGTCGTCCCACCTACACCGACCCCGGTCCCTCCACAAGTCCCTACACAAACATATCAAGGGTTTGCACCTACACCTTCACCATCCCGTGATAATATAGCCACTCCTTCATTTGGTTATGGCACCGGCTCACGGCCCCTTCCCCAAGAACCTCAGGTAATATACGGGCAACAGCCGCCGTATTCTTTAAGTCCATCTGGCAGCTCTCCACACCAAGTAAATTCGTATAGTCCTACACAACCCGGGGGTAGTATGTTGCCCAGCAGTGGTGGATATATCCCGCCACCACCGCCACCACCACTTCCCCCACCACAACTTGGCGTGGCTCCTTCGGCTCAGCAGCCCCATGTTACTGCACAGCAAGTTGTAGCTGGACCACTGCCTCCAACGCCTCCGCCTCCACCTCCCCAGGTCATGCCTCAGACATCCTCCAGACCTCGGGGATCAAGTCTTCCTGTACCACCTGTCCACTTTCAACAACTACAGTCATATCAACAGTCTCCTCCGCCGCCGCCTGAACAGTTTGTTCAAAGTCAACCTCTGCCACCGCCACCACCACCGCCGTTATCACATCTCTCTAATTACAACACTTTATACCACCCCGGCCCCCCTCCGAAACCTCCTGCTTTACCTGATGGTCAAGGACATTGGTTACCCCCACCACCAGTGGATTCGGGATATGTGGCACAGTGATAAAATTAATACCCTTTGACTCACAAAGATTAATGACCATTTCATTTCATTTCTGCCCTGGACCTAGCTCGCTATCTCATCTGCACTGTTTACCCGCACAAGTTTGTTTGCACTACAGACCTTGACATGCATCGTTAATTGTAAATAGAATTTTTCTCTACTCGCATGCAATGTCCGCGCATAACATTTACGTATCGGTGGATCTTGCTCTTGCCTCTTTCCATTTCGCGATTTCTGTTTCGGTGGCGATGAGTCCACGTCGCGCGAGGTCGTATCGCGCCTCCCTTCGAATGATATTTTCCTCGCGGCGTCGCTCAGCCTCATGTGCAAGCAGAGCATTTTCGGCTCCAAATACAAGGCCACATATCGTGACTATGTTCGAAGATCAAAATTTTGAAGCTGACAACAAAGAGCAGGTTTGCGCACAACCGGACACCAGGAAACCTTTGAATGCAAGTGTTTGACGCCTTGGGAGATGTGAATAGATGAGGTTCACTCATCTAGTTTCTGAAGGGAATAGAGATACCGGAATAGAGGCCAAGTAGAATGGACGACGATAGCCAACCCGAGGCCGAGGGCAGTCGCGTGAAGGGCACCCTGATGAGAAGCGATCTGCAACGGTTCGTATTCTAAACAATGAAACGGACTTTTATCGCGGCTTTAGACTGGATTTCATGGGCTTTATCGATATCTTCACGATTGCGACTTGACATGAAGTTGATTGGAGACTTTCACTGGCACTCCTACTACTTATCGGTGGTAGTCGGAGGCCTTGTTATGTACTATTTATTTGTGACTATGATATGAGTAATTACAGATCGATACTGTGCTTAAAGATACACATCTGACCGTTCTGAGAGCAGGTAACGATATGTGATTGGTGGAACAACACCTGAATAATTTTCTGTCGTTGACCATAGTCAACCTAAATGCTTATAAGCCATGCTATGTTACAAAAGGACGGTGAACAGACCGTTTCAAGTTCAGAGATAGCCTTCAAATGTCGCGTGTCCCATAAACGCACTAGCCCATCACGTCCTCCGCAGGCAAAGAGATTTGACATGGTGTCGCCTGCACAGACAATCGTTAGTCTAATTCGAGATGTCCGAGCCCCACTGTTGCGCACCTTTGATAAAACGACCGTGCACATTGTCAGTTGTGTAACCGAAACGCTGGACAGGGCGCTCGGGAACAAGTCTGTGGTCGCGTACTTCAAATTGGAGTTCTCGATGGGCAACCTGTTATATATGAATCGGTCATCGTCAGTACGAAACAGGGGGTTAGGATACCTCTAAGAGAGTGCAAAACGGCGAGATTGTCGAATGAGCATGGTAAGGTGCATTGGAAGTTTTCACAGTGTTTACTACTCGTTCCGAAGACAAGTCCCAGAAGTGAACGTTACAATCAGCCGCTGCTGTTATCAATTTATGACTAGTATCCTGAATGGCGAGCAAAGATTGTATCTGTGAATTATGTCTGATGGCCAATGGTCTTGGTGATGCGGTCGAAAGATCTGCGTTGACTTCCCACAAATGAACGATATGGTCATAGCCTCCCGTGGCAAACTGGAGGGGCTGTAGCAAGGGAGTGATGGCACTAACCCCGCCCTTTTTACTGCTATTCCAAGGTCGCATCAACGAAGAGGGATCGCACTAGAGCTCATTGGAAGTAACTCGTACACCCACAGGATCTGACATACCTGGTCCATATTGAATGGGATCCGATACCATGAAATTTGGGCTTGTTCTCGGACGTGACCCAGTACAACAAGATAGCTATTCCCAGCTTGAAGTAGACAGGCATCGTCTACTAGTTCTCCTGGCATATTTGGCGCCTTCAATGTGCGCCGATGCCTACAAATACTGAGCGAGAAAACACACACAACGAAGGGGTAGAAATGAACCTAAGAGGTATGACATCGACAAGGTCAAATGCTCCACGCATGGACACATTTAAAACAGAGGACATCGTCGCCAAACGAAGAACACGACGAAAATTGTCATATGGTCGGGTGGGTACTTGGACAGGGATACCATCAGCCGTAAAGTTGCGTATAGCACTGGGCGGAGAGTATTGATCCAAAGTGTGAGAAACAGCGTCCATGCGTTGGGGTTTATAGTTAATCTGGTTTGTTGGTCTTTGGCCGACACCTGATGATTCCTGTGTCCGGTTTCTAGGCATAAGTATAGTATCAATACCCGAGCGACTAATGTTCCCTAGCGCCGAATACGCCCGCGGGCGTAGTCCAGACGATTGACAGTCATTGACAGCAGTGAACTCCGGGATCGACGCAGCTTCTGATGGGATGGTTCGAGCTTCAGGCGAGAGACTTCGCATGACATATGTCGGAGGAGTTAACGACAGAACCCCCGAAGAAAACACACGCAGAGGTTTAACAGTTTCAGACGCAGACGGGGGAGGCGCAGCCGTACCTTCCGCTGGATGGAGCCCCTGAGAATAGTAATTCGAGACGCCTTGCCCACCGATGGGAATGATGGAAGCAGAAGGGTGCACGAGCACACCTTCATCCAACTCCGCGTCTACATCAACAATACAGCCCGAGATTATGATTTCATCCTGCATGTCGGTATCCGGCTGGGACCCGACATCCACCTGCTGGAGGGAACCAGCTTGTGAAAGAAGGCTGAGATGCACTCCAACAATATTCAACTAGGAAAACTCACAGTCAATGACCTCTGCAACCGGAGTTTGGTCGTTCCTGCAAGTAAACCTGGCAGAGTTCTCCAAGTATCCGCAGAATTGGACCTTAACTCCAATGTTCGTCTGAATTTCCTCGATCTGACGACCTATCCATTGCTTTCGCAATTTTTGGCATCCAGGTGCACCTTTCCTGCATTCAGGCGGAAGTTCTACCAGAAGCTCTGTAGGTTCAGGATTCCGGTTCTTCCGTGCTTTAGGATATGGGGCATAGGTCAGGGGAGTTACCTTGCGACCAGGATCAACATTAAGAGCACTCGAGTGTCCTATACGCCTGCGCTTTGCCTGCCAAGTGTCATGCGGATAGTTGGAGCGCCTCTGTTGATACTGATTGGAGTTATATGTCCCTGATAGTTGAGAGTTATTTGTAGCAGCTGGTGCCCGACCGGGGTAGTTTGGTGTTTGGTAGTGGTTTGCTGTTGAGGTCTTCCAGTGGGCCGACCGGACCATCGGGATGGCTGCCCCCTTTCTACTAAAAGACCGTTCATTTGGCTGGGCATCCTCAATCATGTCATCCACTAGAGTTTCCGACAGAGATCAAGGAGGCCCGCAAGGAATGGGCTTGGGAAGGGAGAAAGTGTTTGCAAATTGCAATTACGCACAAATGATGTACCAAGATTATATGTTATGTTTACCACGCGACCTTTATGTAATCATCATGTTCTTGTGAGCGGTTTTATATTCCAATATCTTCGCGCACCCAAAATCTTCGACAGATGGCCCCGCATTTATTTTGAGTGTCACCGACGTCGTTGATTACGACCCTGGATCAATGTTCCTTTCAAAATAGTAGCACGGCTTAACATGTTGGCTATTCTCTCTCCTCGACGCGAAGCCGCAGATGATCGTGTATCGCAGAATAGCATCGGTATCGACCTGACAGGCTCAGCCCACACTCCTGGCCCACTATTTCGGGGCGGGGAAAACTGATGGAAGATCCTTGTAACGTTGTTAAGGTTTTCTCAGCAGGTGAATGAAGCTGTAATTTTGTGGCCGAGAAAATCCGTGGATTGTCCTTTCCTTATAAGGAGAATTATAAGGAGAATCCACGTATTTTCCCCGCTGCAAAAGTTTTGATTTTGATGTTGGGAAAATCGGCTAAAATTTTCAACGGCGTTCCAAGGATTTTGCATGGCTTTTCCTTCCTCCAAAATAGAGGGTGGTCAGCAGTGCCAGCTACAACTACACAGATGTTCACGGATAATGAATGAGGACCTTAGTTGCGACCTAGCCCTCCACGCATGTCTCACAATCTGCGAACTTCCTTCATGTATTGCACAATATCAGAAGGCCACCCTAACGCAAGTGGATTTTATATCATAAGGGATGAGCGTTCTTATCGTCTCTGCTGACTTAAGGATTAACAATTTCTGAGATCATCTTATTTCGAAATGGGACTGTTGGTGTTTGCTGACGCCCGGTTTGAAGACGCTGCTTACTCTGTCCTATCGCAGACACTGATGCCTCACTTGAAGATGCCGTTCCGGAAGATCCGATCTTCAACGGTGGGCATAGCAAGGGCATAGATCTGAAGAGACCTCTGGCACAGCCACAGGTCCCGTTTTCCTCTAAATCATCCTGGTCTGACTTGGAACTGAGTGATAATTCTTTATGAAGAGACGCGTACACGGATTGCAGTGACTTGGACGATGAGAGCGTAGGTGCTACCATGGAGGGGGTACATGATACGCAGAGGTCATCACTGACTTTGTAGCCCCTCATATCTTGCAGAAGATTTACTCGATGGAATGAGCTTACTACGGACGACGACAATATTGGCTTACTCTGTACCAGACAAGGCGGTGTTCTCCTCCCTCGTTTCGGACGAGTGTTCAACCGAAGAGCAGAGCTATCAGGCTTCCAAACGCTGGGCGACCTGCAGCCGAACATTCCTTCATCTTGAAAGTGCGCTCGGCTCATCTCGGCCACGGAAAATGTGCCGAATGCACCCTATAACCGACTAAGAGGGGTACTTGTACCGATCTGATCATCTTCCTTTTGTGACAACATCAATGCGAGAGAATGTACACCTTTTGCACCGCGGAAAAGGGTCAGTTGAATACTCCTTTCAAGCTGCCGCGCTTAATATTTTTTGCAGATATCGATTATTGTCTTATTCAATGCATCCTCAAGGGTATCAACATGTCGAAGACGCATATCTGGTAGACAGTAGGCTATGGACGGCTAATCTCACATATCACTGATATCTTCAGCAAAATAGATGATGTCAGGGCTGACTACTTTTAGGATCAATCCCCTCACATGATGGAACTCAAGAATTTCTCGCATGCGAAAACCGGTGGTATTGATAGAAGGGGTGCGGCGTTGGTGAGTTGTTTGGCATCCGAGTCCACTTTCTCGGGCGAGCGTACCATCAGATTTTTCCCTGGCGACTACGAGTAATCGGTCAAACTGCGGTCAACTCATAGGTGAAGTGCTCTTCGGACCGAGACGGTGGCACCAGCTCCCCGGAAGTTTGCGCCAGCCCTTCGAGATCTCAAGTTACTTTATGCAATGGGAAAACAATTCCTCATGACGGACATCAATCACCCGGACGCGAATACAATTTCAGCGCTTCTGAGCAATGCAATTTACCAGATTCGTGCATCCGGAAGCACAGGGCGTGTCTATACTGGAAATTTGTGCTTTGCTTAGTTCCACTGATGATGAATGCTGCGAAGCTTGAGCATCTCGACGCCCAGATACGGCTGTTCGACGATCGCATGGTCTCAAGTTTTCAACAGAGCCGCTGATTGTGAATTTTGTCATCCCGGCGAAGCTTTGTTTGCGCATCGCTAGGATATCCCGACGGTTGCGTCTGCATCTGGGATGACCGTAGTGCCCAAGTGAGTTTCAATCTTATACTTCGCAGCTCGTAAGACTGGTAATTGTACAGCATCCGGTGATGAGGGCACACGGGATATGGGCCGAAGCAATCTTGTACACGAACTTCGCCGGGTCAAATATAGCGTGCTTCGAGCTGAATGCCTTGCCTTTCATCGGCGATAGTGGTAAATCTTGTAGTGGCTATTGGTCCATAGAAGCTACATTCGAGATTTTCTACTACGATAATCATTCATCGCGCATGGGTATTGCGGCAGCTTAATCTGATTTCACCCAGCCTCCCAACTCAATTGCGAAGGCACCCGCGAGCTTGGAAAATTCCAACATATGAGAAAAACTGAACTCGTCAGAGATATCGGTGCGGCTATAAGTGGCGACCAGGATCAGATGCAGCCAAGCACACGAGAAAGCTGACTGACTCGTTCGCAGAATGGATGTTCTTGTTCGAGTTTTCGAACGTGCTCTCTGAATCGTGTATGCCACATAAGAAGTTTCAGGGGAGGCAGAAAGACTCCTACCTATAGTGAAGGACGAAGGGTACCCGGCTTTCATCCATGAGGCGCTGAGAAGTTCAGATTAAAATAGGCTGGTGTGGAACATGTGAACTGCTCAACTGATCACTGCATGCATATCCACATCGAGTCTGCAACAAATTGACATTGAGCACGGTTTTGTTGCTGATAACTCCGCACCGACCTCCACGTAGGAAATATCAAGGTATAAATCAACCAGCTGCATATTGAACTTCGAGAGACTAAAAGATCAGTAGTGAGTCCCCGGTCTATTGACACTGATAAGACTCCGCTGTAATCACCCAGCGTCTGTGAAATCAGTGATGATTCCAACTTCTTCCCGAGTTCCTCGCTGATAAGGTTACGTTTTCCAAACCTGCATATGTACAGGAAAATTAAGGATATTACCTTTACCCAAGCTGTCATATCAAACTTACGTCCCCAGTTAATGTACGCTACAAGGAGTAAGAAGGAGATGTACCTGGCTCATTGCAATCACATTGACCGAGCGGGTTTCATATTCCTTGGCGACGGCCTGGGACCCAAGAAGTCCACCTTCCTGGAGAGATCGTTAATAGTGATTGAAACATATCGGCGAAACAAAACACAACACCTCTGCGGAGTACCAATGGAATTCGATAGTGCGTTCAGGGCGAAAGTCGGCAGCAATCAAAGCACGGTATGACTCCAAAATACTAACACTTCCTGAACCGTCGTCTGCATGTAAACGTCAGTAAGGCCGGGAGTTATAAAGAGATGCTGGTGATACCATCGGCTCCTGCACATCACATATTAAACGACATCAAAGCAAGGAGCAAGAACGCGGCACTTGCCAGGTGCAGGAAGGAAAGGCCACATGTTGGTGCTGCACACGAAGAGAATGTGAGAAAGTATCAACAAACTAGGAAGTTGCTTTACCTGTCCTGGTGTGCTCCGATAATGACGACCTCATCAGGGGACGATGAACCATTAATTGTGACAATCTAGAATCAAAAATTAGCGTGAGACCGCGCGGTCACGGAACCTGGACTGACAATCGTGTTCTGACCCCAAGAGTGGGCGAATTCAGAGACCGTGACGCGCTCTCGAAGAGATTTGGATCCCCATTCCTTAGTCATCTGTCGTAATTGCTTCAATGACCTGCGCACGATGGAAAGGCTTTCAAATCCACCTGTTCAATCCTAGAAAGAAGCCATCGTTGGCTTTCTCTCCCGGTCTAAAGATACAAACTCAGACCAAAACACGTTGTCAAAGAGTTGAGGGTCTTTACGTCACTACGATAGTCTGTAGCAAGTCACATCAGTAAGGAAGCAGTGAATTAAAAGAGAATGAAAGCACGTCTGGTGCGGAAACTGGAAAATTTCTCGAGGTTATCCTTTGGCCCCTGGGTAGAAAGGGTTTTCAAAACTGCTTTAACTTGCTCTGTGGCGTTGGGTATTGGAAAAAAGGCTGAAGTTGCACGTGGGTATGAGTAACACGTAAAACACGATCCAAGCGGACATACGTTTGTTCAAGAGTCTTAGATGTGCAGATGCTCCCAGGTCTCGTGTCTCTGTGCTAAAAAACGCGGTCGCACATGAGAAAAGACTCAGCAGCAACAGGAAAGGCATTATATCACATGTCGAAAAAGTTGACTCCTTGCGCTTTGGCTCGTACCTGTGTAACAATATATGGCTTGGTCAGACTGACGCAAGGCTGAAAGTGGAGTACCTTGTCCATCTCCGTCATCCAAACAGGGTCTTTGCCCTCGGTTTGGATGAGACGCTGGGCGTCAAGATCCAATGCAAAGCCAGGATAGCTTGTCATGAGTCCAGCACCGAAAGGAGCTTGTTCGCCTTCTAGGACAGACAAAGGTGTTGAAAGAACAGCACATGCCAGATATAACGAGATCAGAAAGGGTTTCATATTGCGAGAGAACAGAACGATAGAGGAACAACGGTGTAATACTAACGGCGAAGGATGAGTTGCTCACGTGATCATAATCTGGTACACTTGAACTATTACCTTTACTTCTTTCTGCGATCGCCTCTGGCAGTCACTTCGTTAGTTTTCTAGTGCCATGTCAAAGGCTGCTCTCAAAGCTAGAGCACAGGTCGTGGTACATTTCTTTGTTGTATTGCTTCTTACCTTTTCACCAACGTCAGTAACAGCGTCTCCTGATTCCAGCTGGGAAAGCTGCCCCTACACCGCCAGTCGGTCCAGCCCTGGGTGCCCGGGGTGTGAAGTCCATGGATTTTTGCAAAGAATTCAATGCGAAGACTGCCCATATAGAGCAGGGAGTGCCTACCCCCACCCTCATCACCGTCCAACCTGATCGGTCATTCACCTTCATCACCAAGACACCACCCGCGTCATATTTCTTGAAAAAAGCGGCCGGCATCGATAAAGGGACCGGAAAACCAGGACACGAGATTACTGGAACGATCAGCCTCAAACACGTGTACGAGATCGCAAAGATCAAGTCCACCGATGAGCATATGAGGCATCTCCCCCTTGAGGCCATTGCAAGGATGATTGTCGGCAGCGCCAGGAGCTTAGGCGTACAGGTTGTTCCGTGAGCTAGAGCATGTATGTTTCGGCGTGTCTGATCTTTCTACGATTCTTAGCTAACTACACTACAGGACGACACTCGTCCACCCTGCTATCAGTTTCACCTGTAAAATTATCCGTACGTTTTATTAATACGAAGAGTTGCTATCGCTTCCTCAACCCCGAGGGGAAATCGCATGTAATCCGTGGCTTTAATTTCTGCAGCACACGCAAACCTGCACGTCAAGAAATTTCTCCGCGAACCACTCAAGAAGGGTTGTTTAAGGTTTACTAGTATCCAAATGTTCGAATTGCTGTTGCCGAATCTCCGATATGGCAAAGCCAAACACGCAATCTTGGTCCATCTCACTTCCGTATCACGGTCAGATGGTCGACATTGTTATCTGAGTCAAACAAGATCTTTGTTATCCCACCTCTCCGATCACCAATTTCTTAATTGATAGGTTGGAATCTAATCTACGAGACCACGAAAGTTTCCCCACAGTCCGGCCGGATACGATAGGACCGACACGACGTGGGCATGCTGTCCCAAACCCCGGATGCAGGATACACGTTCAATGCCTCCCCTCATACGCATGAACCAATCCCTCGCGCCATGCTTTCCTAACGGAGCGTACCTCGTGCAGGTCAAAGGACACATCAACTTATCTGTAAAAAACTCTTGTCTTGCAATGGAATAAAACAGGAATCTTATTTCTCATGAACCCTCAGTGCATGCTTATCGACAGTTTAATATCACGAAAGGCAACCTGCGGACTGGCCTTTCCTATGACAAACAAGTGGGCAAAAACAAGCGTTTCGCCTTAGACGCGTGTTACTCTCGATCACGCTGGCCTGGACTCTCGGCATTGCTCCACTAGTCAAAGCCCAAACCCTTTCTTCTATGTTGACACGTTTGGCTGTCGTGCACGTCTTTATCCTGTCGCTTTATGTCCACGTTTCT
Source organism: Tricholoma terreum (assembly GCA_003316345.1). Taxonomy (NCBI): domain Eukaryota; kingdom Fungi; phylum Basidiomycota; class Agaricomycetes; order Agaricales; family Tricholomataceae; genus Tricholoma; species Tricholoma terreum. Next base: position 16,523 of record QFEU01021856.1, read on the forward strand.
GATCGATGCTAGGAGCATCAATTGGATAAAAGTAAAAATAAAAGACAAGTTGGCGAAAAATCTGCATAGCCAGGGATATAAATGCCGGAATGTTTTAAGATGTGCAGTTGCCTCGACAGCGAACATTGTCCGTTTCTACTCATCCCCCCCTTCTCTGACATCCGATCTTAACATGTCCACTGCTTCCAACGACGTCCTCTCGTGGACAAACCAAGATCCGCGTGAAAGTCAACTCTTCAATTCGTGGGGGGTCCTCTATCGCTTTCAGGTATTTGCTTCTGAAACTTGACGGTTCTTGACTTCATGTCCCTCTCGACAGACGGCGGTTAACCCAAACGGGCAGAGTGTCACAACGCTCTGGCGCGCGATTCGTCCAAGCAAGGAAGATCGCGTCGCTAAGCTCGAGTGGTCTGCCACTGGTGGCCTTGGACGCGTCGTGATCGGCAAGGTCTCTTCAATCACAGTGGTGTATGACATGCCCACTAAGATATTCGCTCCCCCCACAGAACACGCTGCCGATGGCCGACTTGGTCATCCCGGATCCTCGACAATATGTGAAGATGTTCAAAGATCCCCGGTTTTTCGCGCGTGCTGACTTGTTTTTCGTAGGGTGTTCGTTTTTTCAACGGGCCTGATGGTCTCCAGTATCGATGGCGACCCAGCCCCTCAAGCTCAGATATTTTAGTAAGGCCTTTTGAAATTTCCTTTTCAACGTGTTAATCCGATGTTTTGTAGCTGCAAGATTCCAACGGCGCAGTCATTGCATTTTTCCGTCCCACGCGGCCAACTCGCTACCAGATTGGCGACGTCTTCGGCGAGCTTCACTTTGTCCGCACGGCTGGAGCGGGTACAGTGGTACGTACAGTCCCCTTGTCAAGCAGTCGATCTTTTGTTTTACGCCACAATGACAGATGCATCCTCCGATAATGGACACCGTCACAGTCACCGCTATGTTGTATCGATTTTGTGCTCAGTGGAATCTATGAATCGCAACGACGTGGACTTGGGGGGTTCGCTGTACCATATTCCTGCATCCATGTACCATACAATTTGTCATATCTCTAGCATTCAAGATTAAAATATTAGCCCCGGGAACCTACAGATAACTCCGTGTGGACAGCGACGCATTTGACCCGGCCGGTAAGGTTTCGTTATTCCAAGAGATCGATAAAGGGAAAAACGTTGAGGTGAACCTGACTCACGTGGAACAGCAGCGAGGCAAAAATGTGAAAATGACTGAGTTGAAATCTTGAACACGATGCAATGACATGCAGGTACAACCAACAGGAAGTGAGATCACCCGACCTATCCTCGTTTACACTTTCACGTTGACCTGAGCCTCCTGCACATCTGATGACACCACATCCAAAAACTCATCCACGGTGCGAATGATCCACTCAGTTCCCTCATCGCTCGAAAGCCACTTATCTTCATCACTCTGATGTTCGACATACCGAGCTTTGAGTAGTCCAAAAACATGGCTTGTAAGCTGAGGACCAACTCGTCCTTCTGCGCGAAGACTCGCTATCCCGGCCACGGAACCTAATACCCGACTAATATTCCCCTGATCGGGATCATCGAGGCAGCTTGCGTCAGAGGAAGTTTTTAATTCCCCAGGCAAGGGAGCAAGCACCGAGCCATAGCTCTGGATAATGAACGCTGTATGCAGAGACAATTAGATCAGTAACGATCGAGAGTCAGGTTGGTGTAGGTGCATCAGATAAGTGGGACGATTGCTCAGGTCAGCAAACGGCCAAAAGCACACCATGCTATAACAGGAAACACAGTGTCAAATGAACGGGAACGTGTACGCACAAATGAAATCCGGGTGATAGGACCCTAGTTTGTCGTGGAGTTTATCTGCATGAGGCGTGTATATAGAGTTCCAAAGAGCCTTGCCCCGCTTAATTATCGGTTCGATGTTCTCGGAGGTTGCGGTCCTGGAATAATATTAGCGAAATGAATTACAACATGCGAACAGGAACGTGGGGAAGATCTGTCGATGATGCAATTCGTTCGCACCTGCGGGAGCGTGTCCTCAAGGCCTTCCTAACTTCATCATCCAGCGCTTCATGCAATGCAGAAAGAGACAGGATGACCTGCGAAATGAATCCGACTAAGTCCTCCGCGCTAGAGAAAAGAATGTCTCTGAAAGGAGATATATCTCACTCGAGGAACACCAACAAAGATAGTACTTTTCAAGGCAGACTCTCGCATGATGGCAGCCTTATTCACCGCGTTCGCCACGCTGCTCCCCGGAGAAACTACTTCATTTGAAACGGAACCAGTCACGAAACGGTACAGATGACCCAGGGACGATGGACGATTGGCCGTGAGTAGGGTGCAAGTCTGTACATGGTATTAAACTAGAAACCGCGATACGAAGAAACGTGCACGGCGGTTGTTCGTACCGCCAGGACCAGCCATCCAGTGTCCGCGTTCTTTAGTTTAGCATCGCGACTTGTCCGGAGAAAGAGACTGTGTAAGTTGGCTAGGGGAGGACTAGGCAACACGTGTGGATTTCGCAGTGTCAGCAGATGCTTTATCGAGGGTGGAAGACGCGCAACCATTTCTTGGTTGATTGTCGACGTCTGGCTGCGGCAGAACACACGCGGAATCGGCAATCCGCGACAGAGCCGAAATGAAATCAACTTGGGAATCTGATTTTCCATATCAAGATAAATTCCAACATATCAGTGAACCTGAAGAATTGAATGAATTGAACTGCTGATGCCCAGCACTGTAAGTACATGATGTGTAGGTACCAGTACCAGTGACATGTACAGACAACGAAGAAAACAAAATGTCTGGCAGGACGCATGCCTGCATGATGATGTAGGGATTCCGAAAGAATATGTGTATGAGGGTATCGGTTTCAAATCGAGGTAGAATGTAAGTTGTGATACAGGATTCGACTTGTGGAGATCACATATCACAATCCGAAGTCACGGGGTACAAGCCATCTAACTGAGATAGAGCTGGCCAAGAGCGTTAGGCGCCCCACTGGAGCTCATAAGCTGGTTCAAAACGTTGACATTGGTCATGTCATGCATAGCACCTAGGGCAAGGCAGCATATGAGGGTTCAATTTTAGGGAGAAATACGAAATGGACTTACCAAACCAGAAAATCTTTTGAAGCCAGTCAGTCTGGTCGGCGTAGGCCTTGATACTGTTCATGAGACTGTACACCTGGTCTGAGTTGCATTGAGGAGCATTACTGAAGGACTGGAAATACATGAGCATCTGATACACGTCCATATGACAGTTTAAAATACCTGGCAAGCGAACTCAGTGAGCCAGATAGGCTTATTGAACGCAGTGTGATAGGCGTCCAATGAGGCCTTCAACTCGTCGAAGCTGGTACCATACCAATGCATAGCAATGATGTCAATCTAACGCTGGAATTAGTTGCCTGCTATAAACAGTGAGCAGCTACAATACTAACAGTGCAGCCGTTGTCGCATGCAGCAAGGAAACTTTCCATCCAAGTTGTGCCTGTGACTGTGGCAGGTGAGATGAGAGTGTAACCCTGAGACTTGAGCGGGTTCATGTATTGTTTCCAAAGAGATGCAGCATAAGTGGGATCTATGTTAGACTGCGAGCCGATATCCGGTCTTTGCAGAGCATGAAGATAAGAAACGTCGAGACAAACAACGGTGCTTACTCGTTAAAACCCAAGACATGTGTTGCATAGCCTTGCTTGACAAGCGACTGAAATTCGCTGAGCTTATCGGGACCCCAGAACATGGGAATGGCCTCTAAGCCATAGGAATTGGACGGGAGGTACGCGCTCCATGTGTAGACGCTAGATATCGTTTTGAGCACGTGACATCTTGTCTTTTCCTGAGAAAAGAGGACGTACCAGGAGGCACCATAGGCCCAGTCAGCTAAAGCAGGGTCGTCACCGCTGGACCACGCGATACCAATTTTATTGCCGCTGCCCCCACCTGAGCTCGTAGGACTGGGGGCAGGGGAGGTGGAGGATGTGGTGGACGAAGTAGTAGCAGCGGCAGCAGCAGCAGCCTTAACAGTAGAAGTGGTGGTGGAGGAAGATGAGGCTGAACGTTGTTTGCAGCGTTTGGCAGGAGTGCTGCGCTTCTTCTTGGCCAAAATAGCGTGGTCGCGACGAACGAGGTTGTGAGAGGTGTCGATGGAGAGAGCGTTTGCAGGAGCTGCGGCAAGTAAGCAAACAAGGACAGCGAGGGAGGAAAGGGCGAGAAGGTTGATGAGCTTGGAAGAGGCCATGAGAGGACTGTGGGTCGTTGCTGCTTAAAACGAGCGAGATTTAAAAAAAAGAACGTAAGCGGTCTTTGACCGTGCAACGAGGAAGATGGAGGAAGCGAGCAACAAAGTGGGTGGTTGTCTCTTTTTTTCCCACTTTTAAAACAATGGTAATTGCCGATCAACGGCAACAATTCGCCAAGAGATCTAGTGGTCATCACTTTCATAGAAACACCCTTCCCACCCCTTCATTATTCTCAAAGCTTCTTCGAAGCCTACCATATGCTCAACTTGTGTTCCAGTAGTGAAACTTGGCGCAGGTTCTTTGAACAAGGGGGGTGGATGTAACTTGTGTCAGAGAGTAAGTACCCATAGCAACGACCCAAATGTGGAAATTGTTAATTTGTTTGATATTGTTTGGCTGGCTACAAAAGGCGTGCCAGGATGCAAACTAGTCTTTTTTTCTAACCTCCAAGTTTGACACGAAGAAACCGGTTCAACAAGTTCATCTCAAGTTCATCACCACAAAATCTCACCAGCCCACTATGTCTGATGCCCCAGCCGCCTCTGTCACCGAGAATGGCGTGCCTCCTGTTACGCAAGATACCGTCCAAGAAGCCCCTGGTTTCAAGGTACTATATGCTTTCATCGCTCTCTTTTCTTCATCTTATTTTCAAAAAGGTCTTCATTGGCAACCTCGCGTACTCTACCACGGATGAAGGGCTGAAGGCTTTCTTTGCCCCTGTTCAGAGCGACATGTACGTGGCAAGTCTTGCACAGCCTCCATCACATCACATATCATTTCTAGTCTTTCTGCTCAAGTCATACTGCGTGGCACCCGTTCCGCAGGTTACGGTTTCGTCTCTATGACCACCCCAGAGGCTGCCGAAAAGGCTGTCCAGCTCCTTGACAAGCAGGATCTTGACGGCCGTCAGGTCATCGTCGAAGTTGCCAAACCATCCGACCAGAAAGACAAGGAAAAGAAGGAGAGGAGGGCCAAGAGAAGACCCGGTAGGCGGGGTAGCAAGGCAGTTCCTGGCGAGATCACCGAGGCCGAAGCAAATGGTGAACCTGCAAAAGAGGATGCTACTGCTGCGCCTGGCACCGATGAAGCCTCCAAGCCCAAGAAAAAGAAAAAGAAGAACACTGTAAGTATCTCAATATCGCTAGCAGTCGTAACTAATAACACCCCCTATTTCAGCGTAAGCCCAAGGCACATGCTGAAGGCGAGATTGCCGACGCTGCCCTAGCGGAGGCAGGTGCCGAAGAAGCTCCCAAGAGAGCGCCACGCATTCGCAAGCCCAGGGCTCCTCGCTCCCCCCGGCCGGCCGGTGAAGACCCTGCTGGCGAGCCCTCTAAAACCATGCTTTTTGTGGCCAATCTCGGATTTAACATTGAGGACGAAGGTCTTGCCGCTCTGTTCACGGACGCAGGCATTGTTGTCAATTCTGCCCGCATTGTTCGCAGACGCTGGGGGCAGCCCAGGAAGAGCAAAGGCTACGGTTTTGTTGACGTCGGAGGCGAGGAAGAGCAGGCCAAGGCGATCGCGGCTCTTGAAGGCAAGGAAGTTGGTGGAAGGACCATCGCAGTCAAGGTCGCCGTCAATACACCCCACACCGAGGAAGGGGAACATGACCATGAAGCGGGCGCAGCCGAAGTCGCTGTTGCTTAAATATGTTACGATCCATTACGTCCTTTGTCATGCGCTCATGCTATGTTCATTGCTCTCATACGATTGTGGATCGTGTTGTTGTTAAAGAGCCTCACCCGATTTATGTAGTTCAGCATTACGGTCTGGTGTTTTGTAATGGCTTAGGCTGCGGTTTTTCGTTGCCCATCGAACGATCATACCCAATCTTATTTGAGATTCACGTGCAAGAAATTAACTACACGCTAGTTATCTGCTTTTATGTCTGCAGACGAAGATGACTACCTATCAGACAAGTTCTTAACTGACACTACCTCCACCTCATCAGCCCCCAAGCCATACGCCCAAATCAGAAAGGAAGCTGCAAAGAACGCCCAACTCAAGAATGAACAGAACAGACTCAAATCCCGGAGACAACGTGAAATTGAAGCACGGGAAGAGGGTCTTAGCAAGAGTCTCTTCGAGCGTGCAAAAGAGGAAGAAGACGCTGGTATCAGCACGGGGAACAAGGCACTAGCAATGATGATGAAAATGGGTTTCAAACCAGGCCAATCGCTTGGACAATTGGAAGAAATTGCCACACACTCTCCAGAACCCAGTAATGCGGATACTCCAGATCTTGGGCCCGGGGTTAGTAAGACACCCCCTCCAAAAGAGGAACACCCCACCTCAGAGAAGGGGCACAGACACAAGATTGAACCCCTTCCATTGAATGAATGGGCAGGTGCGGTGTTCCACGGTCATTGGATCTGCCCCCGCTGATAGTTTTGTGTCGTACCTATCGTCTCCAGGAAAGAAGGGGATCGGGTTGGGGAAGCGCGCGCGCTCACCTACTGCTGCCGAGAGACTTGCTAAGATGGCGAAGATGGCAGACGAGACCGGCCACCGAGACTATAGGGATCATGCCAGGCAGGTATATGAAGAACGCCGCGCCGAAGGAAGACTTGGTACATCTCTGTATCTCTCCTTCTAGGCTTGGTCGTTACTAACCCATGTTCCCCGTTAGGTCCTGCACAACGCACTTGCCTCACTTTGGATGAAAAAGCGGGGAAATCAGTTGAGTCGCATTTATGACTGATCTGGATCGTGAAAACTGATTGCACTGGGATGTAGTTCAACGTTCTTTGGCTCAATCCTAACAATCCCAACACGTTCCCTGATGGTTTGGCGGATGCGCTGACGCTGCACGGGTACCCAAAACTATTCCATGAGAGTCAGGGCGAAACAATTCAAGCTCGCCTCCGGCGACAGATGCAAGAGGATGCCCTCGAATCGTTGGGCGACTCTGGGACAGGTGCAGTCCCCATCGAATCATTCTCTCCAGAGATACTGGAAGAATCCATCCAGTTTTTGCGTCTCCAGGTACGGCGTCCACTTGCATTTCACATAAAATTCTCTTACAGGACACAATAGGCACAGGATCGATTACACCTCGTGCTCTCATACCTACGCGACAAATACGCGTACTGTTTCTGGTGTGGCGTGCAGTACGAGGACGACGGAACGATGGAACAACAGTGTCCCGGTCCTGATGAAGATTCCCATGATTGAGGAAGGTTGCTTCAATGCTGTGCAATCTTTGGTAATACCTAGCTAGGGTTGTAGTTGCCGTTCTTGGGTATTTTCATCAAACCTATATCACACCCCCAAAACCACTCGATCACATTTGCAGTATCTTCTGGTACAAGGATGATAATGGTCCTATGCATAACGAGGGAATGACAGCGGAATAAAACTAGGGCAAGGATGAGACGTCTAAACGAGAGAATGTTACCAGGATAAAATGAGTGTGATCTGCGGAGAGTCCGTATGCATAGAAAGATGTAATGTTACAATTTAGTCCAAACCGTCCAAAGAAAAAACTGTTTTTACAAGCGATACATATCAAAGGGCTCATGTCATAGGGGCCAAGGATCGACTGCGTGGATAGCTAGGGGGTGAAGAGATTCGGACGCCGGCACTACGATGTGAACGTCGAGACCCCCTTGAAGATATATCTGTAACGCCAGTGCCAGAATATACGGAGGAATCATTGTCTATCTCACGAGACAGCAGCTCTGATTCGGAGAATGCTGTGTGGAAGGAGTCTGAGCTGCTTGGAGGGCTATGGATTAAGGTTGGCAGGGTTGGTACGATGACCACATTGTGGGATGCCGCGTCAGGGTCATACTGTGATTCGCGGGGGAATGTTGGCGATGTTGGTGACGGGCCTGGGGTCTTTCGACGAACGTAGGTGGATATGGGTGTATTGGCAGAAAGGTCGGATGCCGAGCCATAAGGATCGACGAATAATTTGTCGTAGGAACGTCTGGAGAAGCGAGGGGACGATGCGGGGCGCGGGGAGGTGGAAGAAGCCTATACATAGATTGTTGAGTACGATTTTTCAAACTCTGTCACTAGAATCAAGACTGACGCGCAACGATACCCGATCTAGTTCGCAAGAAGCAGAGCTCGATGAAGAAAGGCTTCCACGACGAGAGATGGACTGCAATTCATTGAATGCAAGCTCAGCCAGATACGATGAAAAGTCACTCACGAGGGCAGGTGAATATGGGGAATAACGAAGTACCCGTTGACGATCACGAAAAGTATTCGCCTCTCTAAAACATGGAGTAGATTTGGATTTAATATGCTGGGGCTTTCTGGGGTGAGGGGAAATGGCAGGGGAAGAAGTGCCTTGATCTGGGGTTATGATAATATGGTCCAAACCAAGCGAACTCATCAGTTCCACGAATGAAGGGAGGGTAGTCATTGTCGATTGGCAGAATGAGAGGCCGGGGGTGTCATATAAGAATCCTGAATCAGGCGACGAGCGACTTCGAGGCTCGAGATAAGAGAGGCATCTATAAAGAATTTCGCGTCCACTTAGAAACGGCCCACGGTCATGTTGTCAGGACAAAGGACGATTAAATGAGGCGTACGTCCCTGGTCTGGGGACCGGTCGTGAAGACCGAAATGGAACTTGAATATCAAACACTGTTGGCAAGGAGATCGCGCCAATTCGGGCAGGCTGCGGCTGATAGTTTCAGACAATGATGCCATCGGTACCGTACAGTGCACACCCAGAGTGAGGAAGGAATAGCAAAGAACCGGTCGCAAGTTCATCTCGTATTACGGATACATAACACTCTGTCATATACTGCAGTATGCGACTATCTCAGTAAACGAAAGCTGGACCATGTGGCAATCTCGCCGTCAGTGGGAACTCTCATCGATACCATCAACCATTGCAAACGTACCCCGACAGTACCGTATCAGCGACATGTCAAGTCGACAAGTTAAGGTGTGCTTACAGCCACGGCCCGGATGGCGAGTCGGACCGCGGACCGCTACTACTACGTGAAAGACACTGGTTGCTATGTACCGACTCGACTTTGTCGTGGAGAGGCAACACTTGGGTACTTAAATGACTAGGCGTAGATGGGTTTGTAACAATTGTAACAAGTACTGCTTCAGAATTTCGGTAGGTTCTTTCCAAAGCTCGCTAGCCAAGTCAGTCACGATTTTCTCCGAGTCGATCAATCGATCCATTGATTCAAAGCAACCTGACGGAGGGGACCCCGACTTGAGGAGGTTGGCGTTGTTGTATGTATACCCATTATGCACTAATTGACACCCACGGTCGGAAGGGGCCAGATATTGTACTTGGATTGTACTCAGGCTAATATTCTTGCCGCAGTGCCCAGCTATATCCATCCGGTTGTCTAATTTTCTAGCCGGGGTGGTTTTCTTGGTGTCGCATTCCTTTTTTTCGGAGTCCGTTACGATATGCAAATCCATGCGACCTTGCAAAACCAATTCGGCCATTTCCCTGACG
>QFEU01021878.1:0-48247 GCA_003316345.1 Tricholoma terreum
TTGAAGTTTCCTAGCACCTATCCTAGGGTTAATTTGAGTTCACCGAGATCCCCGAATCCCACTTGTGCCAGCCGCTCAACCGCGAGTTTGGGGGAAGTTTTGTTTATTTGGTTTTTGTTTGTTCTCATTTGGATCATATGCCGTGGGATTAAGCCCCATAAGTACGAGCGGTTCGAGCGAATGGTTTTAGGAGCTGTTTGTGGCGTTGCTTTATTCTCATCATAAGACTTCATGCCAAACACACTACTACAATCGCAAGAGATATACATGTTATTGTTCTAGTGTTATAGCGTACATTTGGTAGACAGCATTATTTTGTAAGTCGTAAGAATGCAATGAATAGAAAGAGAGCACGACGAGCTGAAATAATACACGGCTAATCGACCTCCTCGACGCTCGGACCATCTTCACCACCAGGGAAGCCTCCTGGTGCCGCACCAGGAGCACCACCTGGGAAGCCACCAGCACCAGGGAAGCCACCAGGAGCACCACCTGCCGCACCGTAAAGCTTTTGCATGAGGGGGCTATGGGGAAGAGAATTCATGATTAGTACGGGCCAATTGGACCTGAATAAGAGAACCTACTTTGCAATAGCCTCCAACTCTTTTTGCTTCGACTCATACTCCTCCTTCGACGCCTCCTGCGAGGCATCGAGCCAGGCGATGGTCTCATTGACGGCAGACTCGAGCTTAGCCTTGTCAGCAGGGTCAAATTTGTCCGCAAGTTTTTCGTCCTTGATGGAATTGCGAAGGTTGTACGAGTAGGATTCCAGACCATTCTTGGATGCAATACGCGCAGCGGCAGCCTCGTCCTCACCTAAACAACAGCGGTAAGGCTTGGGGCGGGGATCACATACAATGATGACATACCCTTGTACTTCTCAGCCTCCTCAACCATGCGCTCAATCTCCTCCTTCGACAACCGACCCTTATCATTGGTGATTGTGATGCGGCTGGATTTGCCAGTGGTCTTATCCGAGGCGGACACATTCAAAATACCGTTCGCGTCAATATCAAAAGTAACCTCCACTTGGGGAACACCGCGCGGTGCAGGAGGAATTCCCGAAAGTTCGAACTTTCCGAGCAGGTTGTTGTCCCTCGTGCGTGCACGCTCGCCCTCGTAAACTTGGATAAGCACCCCAGGCTGATTGTCAGAGTATGTGGAGAAGATCTCGGACTTTTTGGTGGGAACAGTGGTGTTACGTTTGATCAGAGCAGTCATGACACCGCCAGCGGTTTCAATGCTTTTAAAGTTTGTCAGGTGGGAGGGCGAGATGCAAGGTAAGAGACTTACCCAAGAGACAACGGAGCAACATCAAGCAAGAGGAGATCCTGAGTCTTCTCCGAGGTATCACCCGAAAGAATGGCGGCTTGGACAGCAGCGCCATACGCAACAGCTTCATCAGGGTTGATGCTTTTGTTGGGCTCCTTGCCATTGAAGAAGTCGGACACGAGCTTGACAATACGAGGTATGCGGGTGGAACCACCAACCAAGACGATCTCATGGACGTTAGCCTTGTCAATCTTGGAATCGCGCAAGACTTTCTCAACAGGCTCTAGTGTGCCGCGGAAGAGATCCTGGCACAACTCTTCGAAACGAGCTCGAGTGAGGGATGTGTAGAAGTCAATGCCCTCATAAAGGGAGTCTATCTCGATGGAGGTTTGGGCGGCAGAAGAAAGGGTGCGCTTAGCACGCTCGCAAGCGGTGCGGAGACGGCGTACAGCTCGAGGATTGGACGATAGGTCTGGAGATACACAACTCAGGAAGAGCAGGTAAGACAATGATAAGGAACCGTACCTTTCTTGTTCTTGCGCTTAAACTCCTGGACGAAGTGGTTGACAAGACGGTTATCGAAGTCTTCACCACCCAAGTGAGTATCACCAGCAGTGGCCTTGACCTCGAAGATACCCTCCTCGATTGTCAGGAGGGAGACATCGAAGGTGCCTCCTCCAAGATCGAAGATAAGAACATTGCGCTCGCCAACAACCTTCTTGTCAAGACCGTAGGCAATAGCGGCGGCAGTGGGCTCGTTGATGATTCGGAGGACATTCATGCCGGAAATCGTTCCAGCATCCTTAGTAGCTTGCCGCTGCGAATCATTGAAATAAGCAGGGACCGTGACGACGGCATTATTGATGGTTTGGCCAAGATAAGCCTCAGCAGTCTCCTTCATTTTTAACAAAACCATGGACGAAATTTCCTCGGGGGACTATAACACACGACGTCAGAACGGGTCGAGGGGTGTCGAAGACATGTAGATGCTCACGAATTCCTTCTGCTCGCCACGGTATTCCACTCTGATATAGGGCTTCCCCTCCTTGGAAAAAACCTTGAAAGGGAAGTGTTTGAGGTCTGATTGCACCTCAGCATCGTCGAATTTGCGACCGATAAGACGCTTCGCATCGAAGACGCTGGGCAACAAAAATCGAATTAGAAATGAGTCGAGTGCAGAAAATAAAGCACGTACGTGTTGTGGGGATTCATGGCAACCTGGTTCTTTGCAGCATCGCCGATCAGGCGTTCGTTGTCGGAAAAGGAAACATAGGACGGAGTCGTTCGATTGCCCTGGTCATTGGCGATGATCTCGACACGATCGTTCTGCCACACACCGACACACCTACACAGATGGATAAGAACACAGGACAGGCGAGGGTGAGGGTACATACGAGTATGTGGTGCCAAGATCGATACCAATAGCTTTTGAGGAAGACATTGCGAATTGAGAGCTGATGAACGAGGAGAGAAAACAATGATGAGGCAAGCATTCTGTCTCATCCTAATATATACTCTCCGTTCCTTCTCCAGAACCTCTGCGAACTCTCTGGAACTTTCTTATCGGTCACGTGGCACAACAACACGTCATAATCACAATAATCACAATATCCGTTTCACAGGGACGGGTAAATAAACAGTGTAATATATCATGGCGGTACCAGTCTACAGCAAAGGAGTCAAGAGTCTCAAGCGTAGAGTATCTTGAGACGGAAGACGATGCTAGGCGGTGCGAGAAATGTTGAAAATCCACTAACTTAACTCATGAGCCTTCTTGTCTATATGTACTTGGTCCTGATCCATCGTCCAAGCTCCTGTGTGCTTGCAGGTCACGTAGCACAGAAGGGTCAACTGATATCAATTTATCTGAGCTTTTGATCAATCAACGGGTAGGTTGACGTACCTGGAAGAACACTCTTCCGACGCGAATGTAACCCTTGACCGGTTGGTGAATGATCTCCTCCAATCTCGGGAAGGGGTCGCTGGGATGTCTTAGTCAAATCTTAGCGGGCGATAGGTTTAATAGAGTGACATACATCGAGACCAGGATCAGCCATTGGGACCCGCTCGAGGCCATGTTCATCAAGGTCTCCTGGAACATCGTCTATGGATGCTGCGTTGAGTTCCATTGACAAATCCATGATGTCGGCGTCGTCGATGGCCGACGGTGGAGGCGGGGGTGCATGGGGAATCTCGACATATCCCGCCGGCATCTTCCCACCAGGAGCATTTTGCAAGGCTATCTCGCGCATCTTTTGCCATGCTTCGTATTTATGCACAGCATGCTGCTGCTCCCTATGCACGTGAGGTAAACCTGCGGAACTGTCACAGACGACATTGAAATACGTACTCAATTTTTCGTTGCTTGTACTGCTGCATAGACTCATCAAAGAGATCAGGGTTGATCTCCATGAACAGCTTCAATGCATTGTACACCATGCCATGGATAGTCCTGAATTACCTCTTAAGAAACGCACCTAGAACGAACGACCAACAACTCACCGATTCCAATGTGTCTTCGAATTTGTATATAAGGCCGGAAATACGATGGGGAGAATGGTGGCCAGATTGTCACTCATCAGGTTTACAACATACTCGTTGTTCCAGTAAAGGAGGGCTCTTTCTGCTACTTGGAAGTGCTGACTATTGATGCACCGGGCCAGTTGATGAAACAGGGCTACTTGTATCTTCTGGAATTCCACCGGATCTGTTACGTCCAGGACTTCTTCAACCTCGTTAAGGAACATTACTTCCTTCGGGGAGTTGACCTTGGGCCAATATTTCAGGAGACCCATCATTACCTCTTCGGCGAGAGAAGCATCTTTTTCCAGGAATTGCACAACGCAGTATGCCAGCTGCGGGTGGTACAATGAAAGGCTCTTCACCTTGTGCAGAGGAATAAGAACGCGAGTAAGGAAGATCTTGTGCTCCTCTTTGAGAGGCAAAGCAAACCCGTTGATGATGGATCCTAGAATTTCCAAAAGCTCGGCGATGCCATTATGACGCTCCGTCTCGTAGACGAAGTGGAAGAATACGTTATTGATGGAGCGACGAATGAATGCTCGGAGATTAAGGAATTTGCCGTATATTCGATGTAATGTAGTTTTGAGGAAGTCACGTTCGCGGGGATCTTCCGAGTCAAACAACTCCAAAAGGTTAAGCACAAATGGCTGATCGATGTAACGCTTTGCGATGTTGGTGTTGAAGTCAGGACTTTCAACAAATCGGAGAAAAAATTCGTAGACGATCTGAAGGTGAGGCCAGGCAAGCTCTAAGACTGGTTCGTCTTCTTCCGGGTCAAACGCGTCCCCCGTCGGGTTGACAGGAGGGGGTATGGAACGAAAGAGGTTGGTAGCAAACTGAGTTATGACTATTGTTAGATGTTCCAACCAAACGAAATTGTGAGCCTACCATGTTGACCACCTCTGGGTATATGTTCTCCGTGATGACTCCACGCTGAGTTGTTATATATTCCAACATTTCATGTAATGTCTGTGCTTTAATTTGCTTTCCCTTGAGCTCAGCGCTCGCATCATTGAAATCGAAAAGGACACGGCATTGGTGGAGTTTCCTGATAAAGAGCAATGGTCGTTCGTTTGGTGGAGTTTCTGAAAGAGAGGTAAGGGAAGATTTGGAGACAAAGTTGATAAGATGTACCCATGAACGGGGGAAGACGTTCTATGTCAACTTTTTCTGTGACAACAAAACGACTGCTCCGTTGCTTTCGCGGCGGTTTGCCAACCATAGGGATTGTATCTTTGGGAGCAGCCCGAAGACGGTTCAGCGTCGTGGCGCGTGGAGGGGTGGCACCTCCATGATCAATAAGAGAGTGCCTATCTTGACCACCACTGAAGTGACCACCTCGAAGAGGTGCATCAGGTGCTTCGGCGCTCACAACAACGATGGGTGGAGCCGGAGACGCATTATCGGTTAAGGATCTACGATCGGGAGCGCTAAGGCCTGCAGAGACTGGAGAAGAAGATCGGTTAGACGAGGAGGATCCTTGGGAAGGGACAATGTGGTTGGTCGTATTGAGATGATTGTTCGGAACAGAACTGCCTGGCACAGGAAGAGGTTTGGCGGTATTTGGAGGTGGTGCTGGAGCTGAGGCAGAATTGTTTGTGGATTTGGATTCCTTCTTGGAGGAGCTGGAATCCTGTGAGCTCTTTCTACTAAGCTGGAGGTAGATAAAGCGTCAGAAGTAGATGTTTGAGATCATGGGAAGGAGACGAACTAAAGTCTTTTGAAGCTTTTTCATGATCAGTCGTGAACGATATACGATAGTGTAGGTAAAGGAAGGTTCTGGCGTGACTGGCAATGTTTGACGCTGTCGCCAACGCCCACGCTCACCGTCAGAATCGATGAACAAGGCTTGTGACTTATCTGTCACTCGTGGTTACGAATCACGTGCCCAACTTCTGTTGTTACGCTTGACAATTCCGCTGCGCCTGCCACTGTTGTTACCACAACTACAGATCACTTGTATACCATGGCTGGTCAGTATTTGATTTTTGCACGTCGGACCCATGCTCAACGCGTTATACAGCCATATATGCTGTTTATACCTCTCCCAACCATCCACCCATCCCCAATCATCTACCGACATTGATTGTCACACCCCATGGTATGAGTCTCCTTTTCATCATCCATGCAACGGCATTTACGTTATTACAGGCCAACCTTCCAACATCCTTTATTCATATCTTCATACCAATTTCGTAAGCCTGCCTTCTTTTCCCAAGAAGTTTATTTCTGATCCCTTCCACTAGAATGCTGAGAATTATCTTCTGACGCCCTCTCCGCAAGGCGATCTCTGTGTTGCCAAACTCTTCCCACCGCGATCTAAGGAAGCAGGGAAGGGTTCCGCATCTGATCCGGGTCACTCCTCTTCGTCAGCTTCTCGGGTTGTCCGCTGCGAAGCATCCCGTAATTTAAAGTGGTCTATCGCTAACACTGGTGTCATCTCTCCAATATACAAACTCTCCCTACCATCCCCCGATTCCCCGGATCTTCCCCTTTTTCAGATATCCAAGCCTAATCCCAATGCAGCATTCTGGAGCATGTTTTATTTTGCTTATGCTGGTCATAATATTCCTCCGAAACGAATTGAATTTGGCAAAATACAGAAGAACCCCCCAGGCCCAAATGGTGGCGGTACTCGTATCAGTATCACGGGGAAAAGTCCTGAGGAGAAGGCGGTATGGCAGACCTTGGGAGAGGGCAATGAGGACTGTGTGGAATGGGTCGTACTTTGTGCGGCCTTGAATCTCCTCGAGTACGACCGTTCTTACTGCGTTTAGACCTACTTATGGACAGCACTCTTCTAGTGATGAGATCATGAAAGCCGCAGAGAAGAATCCACCACCCGCCGCAGTAGGCTCGGGATTGGGCGGCCGTCCAACGCCAGTGTCCCTGCGTGATCCCGGTCCCACATCTGTTGCCCCTCGTCCAGGCCAAGGCCCTCCTCCACCGCAACAACCGCTTCAACAGCCACTTCAACAACCACTTCAACAGCCACTTCAACAGCGCCCGCCTCCCCAACACTCACAATCAATACCTATAGCAGGGGGTCGGCCTCCCGCGCCATACACCCAACCTCAACCGCCACGTGGATACCCACCTGGCCAGGGACCTCATCCTGGTCATCCTGGCGGGTATGGACCTCCCCTCGGGCAACCTGCCGGGCACGGACCACCCCCACCTCAAGGTTACGGTGGGCCGGGGATGGGGCCTGGTCAGCGACAACCTCCGCCGCAAGCCCGCAATGGTTTGCCCACCCAGGGTCCTGGTGGATATCAGGCTCGCCCGCCCCCGCAGACGCTTGGACAACCGCAACAACTGGGCCAACCCCCTCAGAATCAAGTTCGGAGATTTTAGGGACCTTGGCTGTTCATTTCTTCCTCTTCCTGTGGTTATCAAGGTATTATTTATATCTCGGTTAAGGACTTCTGATTTGGGTTATCGCTGCACTTTGGGTTAATGAATGCTGCATATTACTCAGAAATCGGTTTATTCTATGCCAGCGTTTTGTATCTGTCGGTATTGTGATTTCAGACTTGTATGGAGCTAGTACCAACCCAACATCAGGGCTAGTACAACGAATTCAATGTTTAATGAGTTTTTCCAAAGCATCCATGGAATATGCTATGTGTATGATCAGGACGGAAACGGAGGTCGACATGGTGAAGAATGACATACACTTCGGCCGCTCGAGAGGTAACCCGAGCGCTAATGAATGCGCAAAGTCAGTAAAGGAGGTGGTACATAACATTGATTTAGTTGACACACCTCGAGCCCAAACAAGTTGTGTTAGTGCGCCAAGGGCTGTCAAAGTCGTGAGTTGAAGCATTGAAGTTTTTCAAGCACAAACCTCTAGAGACACCAAAGATAACCGTGTAATACTGAAGTAGAATGGATTCGTATCAACAGTCAACACTTGATTTCACCTTCCCATGTAATAGCTCACCTTGAACTCGGTAAAACCATAATGGTATAAGACACATCCTATACATGATCAGGGTATCATCAACTGGTCACTGTTACCTTCAACGATAACGAACCTGACGTGGCATCAACATTGGGATAGGGATTCTTGGTCTGCGTAAAAGTAAATTGTGCGGGGCTAGGTGGGCGAAAAAAGCCACGCACCTTTCCGTGCTCTTTCAGTACACCTGGCGCAACTTCGGAAGTCTGGAGGAGTATGACTTCGAGGAAGCAGGATGATTTTTGATGAGCCACCTACTTTGTTCACAAGTTGAATGATAGGACTATCTTTGAGCTCAGGTCGGGAATTGCAGAATTCTTGGAGTGCTATGAATCGAGGGTCTGGGTTGCGTAGGACCCCGTGGCCGTAACTAAATATCCATCGATGAGGCTCTCTGTGTGGCACTGCGAAATGAGAGATTACCCTGGCACTACTTGTCCACTCTTCAGTGTTTTCCAGAGGTATTTCTTGATGCTATCATGGGTAATGCTGTCTCCGATCTCCTTTTGCATGGCCAACTGCCATCTTAGAACTTCTTGATTGGCGAGGCTACCGCAGCAATGAGAGCTCTTGATCACCAAATATATACTGCGATACTTACCCATGAAGAGGCCCAGCAAGAGCGAAGAGGGCAGCAGAATAAGAAATATAGGGATCAGAAAGCGTAGACCCGACTAGGTCTTGAAGGAAGAGATTGTTAAGGTAATCAAGCATGGAATGGATCACGTACGCGAAGTGTGTGCGGAAGCGTTGCCACCTTCATGATCGCCATGGAGTGCTATATACAGCCGAAGGTACTCCGTAAGGCTATGGTTATCTCCATATCCCAGAAGTCTGGAATAGTTTCCTATACATTTTTCAACATAACGGAATACATGAAAGTTGAGGCTCTTACCTACTAGGTCCAAATCTTTGTCAATCTTAACGAGTGGCGTTGCAGGCTTGTATATATTGCGGTATATACGCGCGGCAAGTGTCGGAAGCTTTGCAATAAGATTGATACAATCTTCAAGTGTATGTATCCAGTATTCGCTCTTTTTAATTCCCTTCTCATACGCCGCCTGGAAAGAACTGTCATGATTCAATGCAGCCACGCCAATACCAAGCTGGGTCATGGGATGCAGTGATGTTGGTAGACTGAAGGACGGGTGCTTTGAACAGGGAACAACCAAGACGGCGGAAGACTTACGAATCGAGGACATTCTCAACATAGGTGGGTAATTCGCCTTTTTCCGCGAGCTCTCGGGAAAGCCGTCGAGTTTCTTCAAGTGTTGGGACCTTCCCGGTAAGTAAGAGCCAGAGCATACTTTCTGCGATGATCTCTTTGCCATCAGAAGCCGGGGGCAGAGCTGCTTGACAGTCTGGGATAGTCATGCCATGGAATCGAATGCCCTAGTGAATAGTTAGTCTAGAAACATGTGACTAGAACCTTCTGCACCTCATTGGGATCCAAGACGGATGCCTCCCAGAGCATTGCCTTCAATCCTCGCATCCCGCCAATAATGTTCTCAACCTCATAAGCGGTTCGTATCAGCTTAGGGACAATGAGAAGTATCACAGGTATCACCTTGACGTCACCAACGACAGTATGTCCATGTTCACTTTTCTATATCATTTGACACGTAGCATAAGTCCGGTTATAACTGAGCAAGTCCTTAACGCACGAGTCTCTTTAACTGCGCTTGTTTAGCTGGAATTACTTCTTCTAGTGCTTCTTTTATCGACTTGAAACATTAAGCAGCCAGACCGGGACATAAGAGGGCTGGGTAACACCTTGGTCGATGCCAGTCTCCTTGCGACGGGGAAAGAAGCGCTTGATGACAGCACCGTCGAAAAAAGATTTCGAGCTAACATTTTGGAAGAGAGAAGTACTCAGGCTCCGGCATGTAACTAAGTCAAACAAGGACACATAATAGCCATACGCCAATGCTCGTTCTGACGTGTAACTTCAACTGATCTCTAGTCCGAGCCATGGCATCTGTTCTTGTGCCTATTGCCTATGTTATTATCGTCTTCGGCGGTCTTTATATATTCAGCCATTTCTATCGCAAACATACTTCCAGTACGTTCACTTGCGACTTGCTTCCGCGATCTTAACGTTACCCTCGAATATACTTACAGCACAAGCCTACGAACCATATTTCCCTTCGCATCCAGAACGCAATGCGTATGTCACTCTACTTCAGAAAACCGACCCTCCGGCTTCCGACACGTTGCTCAAGGCAGCACTTGTGCGACGTGCCGTGGCAGACGTTCATCGAGTATTGCGTATACGAGAAGACAAACCCGCTCTTCAAAATCTTCTCCAGAAAGGCTCTGTGGGGGATGAGCTATGGACCAGCCTGCTCAATGCTGAGAAGGAGATGGAAGCTGAAATCTTAGAGGTTGTGGGAGAGGCAAATTCTTTCGTGGAGGGATGGGGCCAGGCCATTTTCCCCACCGCAAATGAGATTATCGCAAACGAGAAAATGCGCTCCGCGTTCGAACGTACTGGGGAAGTCAAGTCACAGCTTGGTGTGTTGAACGATAACCGGTGTTTGCCCACTGACTTGTATTAATCGCTGAAGAATTTAAATATGGAGTCAAAGCTAAAGGCGTTGCAGTCTCTACATCTGGGACGCAAACCAAGATAACCAACGGTCTTACTGCCCCTCCAAGTGCTGGCACTGAAAGTGTAGTTTCGAGCGACGGGGAGGGTTCATCCCCTTCGCCCGGAAAATCGGTCAGTCCATGTCATTTGCTCACATATAAAAGCGCCAATTACAATTTCAGGGCAAGAAGACCAAAAGGCGGAAGTGATCTGTACAGCGCATATTTCCCTTATATTAATATGATACGCGTATTTGAAAAACATTTGACAAAGGTCAAGGATGGACAAAGTACAATGCTGAAAGAAAGCAAAATGATATGAGATGCGTGGTGGACTAGGTGGTAGTGTGCATGACAGTTAGCCTCTGATGACGATGGCTTTCTCCCCTGCTCCTGATCTCGTTCTTCCGGATTTATCGATATGGTCCAAGCCTAGCGCATCCTCAGGGGCAAATTGGTGCTCATAGATGGTATCCTCTGTGACATCTTTAGTCAACTCTTCATGGGAAGAGCCATTGAATTTACGTACCGTCTTCAATGTACGAAGGTTGCTTGAACGTAGAAACTTGGATAAGCGCAAAGCGGTATTTTGCTAAGTCTTTATCGGACACGCCAATGCGTGCCTGGAGGCGCTTTTTCGTGTCCGCAAATTTCTCTCCCTACAACGTTGGTCAGGAGCTTGCAATTCATGCCATCAAAACGACAACTTACACGCTTGACAACGAATTTGAATGGTACACCGTGCGTTCGTGAAAGCTCTTTTGAGAAATGGAACACACCGATGACTTTATCGGAATCATCAGCTTCAAGCTCCTCTCGAGGTATTTCCTGCAAACCGTAATCAGAAATCAAAGGCAGTTAGACTTATAAACGAACCTCGGCATATAGCTCCACCGGATCAGGAATATTTCCAATCATCTCTGAACCAGTGAACTCTTTCTGCGTCTTCCCGTCCTTGGATATCTCAAAGATACGTATTTTCCCTGTTCCACCAGGAGTAAGAGTTACCTCCTTCGCAAGATGATCCGCCAGATCGTGAACCATGCTCGTCTTGGGTAGAAGGAATGAATGCGGCGCCTCCTCTTTGTTATGTATACCAGTCCAGATAACCTTCAAGCTGCGCTTCGTCTCGAGTTCAACAATGCTGACATCCAGCTTCTCATAGAGAATGATTGTTGTCGTTGGATTGATATAGGTAGGTGCCATGATTTCAGCTATACTCTGGTTTAACGATCTTTTCAGAACAGACTTCGCTGATCCATTTGTCGCATGTGTCGTTGTGAAACGTAGCTTGATAGGGTCGTGTCGTAAGAACTCCCCAGCTTTGGCCGACATCTGAAGACATAGTGACAGTCAATTCGGGGCAGATAATGTACAAGGGCGACGTACTATATCATAATTCTGCTTCTTACTTAAGGTAAGGGTAAACTCAGGATGGTCGTGATTTGGTTCCTCAAACTTGGGCTTGAATACAACAAGGACTCGGTTCTGAAGAAAATCATAGTACTGGACGGGATTTGAGTATAGTCCTTGACTTTCCAAATCATGGATCCTGCTGACGTATCAGTAGAGCAATGCGTGAAAAAAAAAAATGAGCATACTCCTTGTCTGGAAGATCAACTTGGAAACAAATAACATCGCCATCCTGAATTTCACTCTGGGCAAACGAAAGTTTTAGCTTCATAAGTTCAATCATCCCTGGTTTAATTTCCTGCGTATATCTGAGGTCAACAACTGCGGGACGACGATAACGCTGGTTGGTTACCTCGTATAATTTAAGAGGAGTACCGGGTGTCCAGCGCATTCTCTCGTTGATGACTAACGCAAGGTCGCCAACTTTACTCGTTCGTAGCATGTATGTCTTCCCAACGCCATATAGTGTCTGTTTTGAGGTGTCGAAGTGTTTCAGAAATATCATTATAGACTGGGAAGGAGGGTCGGGCTGCGTAACTGGGTTAATGAGAGAAAAGATATGTACAATGGCAATTACCTTAGACGGATCAGGGATTACATCAAGATATAATCTGAGATCGTTTTGTCTAGCTGCCATGTTGTTCCGGATAACCTCCACCGCTATAAGTTGTTTACAGTTATCGCAAATTCCATGACTGACAAGTGACTACCCACTTAACGTCGGTTCATTCTCCGGAATGTGAGTATCTGGGCGTACAGTCTTGTTTTGTCGATTTACTAACACCCAAAGTCGAATCTGATTTTCGGGATGATTGAACTGTTTCGATACACGGGTCTTGAAAGTACTGTAGGTTTCTTGCTTCAGCACACGGAAACTTGGAAGATCGGAGGGCGGCCAGTTTTTCTCGTCGAAGGTGGCCAAGTCGAATCCCTCATGCCTCGCAAAAGTATCATCAGTAATCACCTTGAATCAATGAGTTGCAATTGAAGTTCAAGATTGCCCAATGTACCTTTGCAGTCAAGAACAGATGTTGTTCCTCTCGTTCTCGTTTCTTAGCCTCTATTTGAAGCCGCTCCTCGTCAAGCCTTCTCTCTGTAAACCATAACGCGTGATTATCATAACATTGGGTAGCATGCATGAACTTACTTAGATGGGGAGGGGTATCTTCATCTGTAAACGGAGCCAACACTTCCTTGATCGCCGACTCTCTGACGTACACCAGCATATAGGCATTGGTGAAGCGCTTCATCGCACGGACCTGGTTTCGCTGCAAAGAAGGTGGCATTCCATTCAGAGCTTCGCCGCCATAATTTTCCTCTAAAACTTCTTTGTCAGTGGCGGGTGTGACACGATCGTCGTCAAATTTCAGCCATCTCGTCTCGCTATCAGGTTTGATCAGTGCGAAGTAATGGCCTCCGTGCAAATCGCCCGAGTGCACTAAAACGCCGTGCAGTTTGTATAGCCAAGGCTGTGATCGATCTGCGCTCGAATCCAGGAATTCATCCAGATCAATCTCGAAAGGAAACTCATGGCGGTCGTTGATCTTCACCATTGCATCACGCTGAATGTCATATTCGAAGCGCTTAAGTTGCAGGTGAAGAACGGGAGGGAAAGACTCGAAGATGATCCCTTTCTTCGCGTCTTGTAAACCGAAGCCTTCAGCATGGTACTTGTTTTCTCCATCGAGCATTTCGACAGCGACATAGTCCTTGAAGGATTCATACAAGTTTTTCATTCCTTTCACATTGAGTTGGATATCTAAGACACAATCAGAACTTAATCTAGAGTGCTGAATCACGACTTGCCGTTGAATTCCTCGGATCTGGACGATTCATAGTCCACGTTGACACACTTTATGTAACTCTTCATTTTGCCGACGAATAGTTTTGCCACGGCGCCCTCTGCCTTGGTACTCTATATGCAAGGTTTAAAATGGTAGACGGCGTGACTGTGAAGCTGCAAACCTTCATCTTCGATTCTAACTTATCCTGCAGAACGCGATTAAACTCTTGGACATCATGCTGAAGGAAGGAATCCAAAGATTTCCATCCAAAAGATTTGGTAAGTTCAGTCGTGCCTGTCATCATATGTTTGATGTAAACGAAGCCCTGAACCGTACTGCATGCAACTCACCGACTGGTTGGTCCGACGTCTGAAGATGATAGAATACACGCTGCAAAGCAAGGGCGACACTCTCAGTAGGATGGTCATCCTCCGTTGGAATTTGATAGACAGCCTTGTTTATTGAAGTTGGTTCAAACGACGGATGCAGAAGTGTGGGAGATGGCTCACCCTTCGGAAATAGCGCGTGCAGTAGAGGGATTGCAAGAGAGAGTTCATGTAACACGTAGCGCCTTGGTTCTTTAATCCAACAGAACCAGTCTCCTTCTTGGAATCATAGCTAGCAAAGCTGTGAACACGAGACGTAGACAAATGCGGAAAGCGAACTTACTTGACGAAGTTGTGCCACAGGACGCCTGTAGGGTCCTCCAGCACCCGGACATAGACAGTGAGATCCGCAGACTCTTCTTCGATGGTTGGTCGAGGATGTCCTTCCTGTACATTGAATAATTTGCGCAGTTCGCTGAAGCGAGTAAAACCCCAATCGCATTCCTCGGCAATGAAACGATGATGAGCATCTATGGATTACGATGTCAAGAATTCAAATGTGATGACTGGATAGGGTACGCACGGCTCACGGTATAGACGGTGGGGTCATGAATGTTAGAAATAACGAGAGCAAATTGAGCACAGGCGTGCCATCCTTCTGGTGCTTTCTTGGGTTCAGCATAGTCCAAGTACACTGAAACGGTGTCATTTGGTGGTGCATTCGAATTTCCGAAGGGAAACAGCAGAATCCGCCTGGAAATGGGGGGGGGGGGCGTTTTGTCAGTGCATAATCATGACGAAGATAGCGACTGGACATTACCATTTATGACCGCCACAATCGAACTCCGGGCTGACCAATTTCTTTTCCAGTTTCCTCCAGTTGTTCAGGCGCCAAGTAGACACTTTGAAATCCTTCACGTCGTGCCCTAGGTCTGGCATGTGCTTGGCCGAGAAAGCTTCGTCTGCCAAATGCGATGACGACAACTTCTTAGAAGATACACATAACAGAACGGGAAGCAACTTACGATCTCGTACAGATACCACCTCGTCTATTTCCATAGGTGGTGCACCATTCTGCTTCTCTTCCAGAACATCCATGGTGTCGTTCTAGGATAGAAAACGAGGCATTCGTCAATTCAAGTTGGAGCAGTCGTGGAAAAATGGCATACCATCTACAGCAGAAGATACGCGATAAGGTTGAGCCCAGCCGTTCGAAGAAAATCGAAGAATCTCGTGGACGATATCCGGGTTGAGCTTGCAATTGGTGAGATGCGACGACTGTACAGAACGACACTTGATACGGGAGTGCCTTACAAAGTCAGAGATGTTATTCGGCTAAACCCGAGTCACCCGGCAATTGCCACTCCACTTATATACATAAGCCCACTCCTACATCACACTTGATAGCACACAATCCTTAAATTGTCTTGACAGGAAGATTTCATCTTCTTCAGCCTCTCCGCTGTCTAACTGTCTTGTAATGAGTCAAAATTGTGTTAGAGCAAACCGACGGAGTGTGACGTACTGTGCTGGGCTTGTCCTGAGTCTAGTCAGATAGGTCTGCCGTTGGTGTCGCCCGCACTGCGCTTGTCAGTCAACAAATCCATCTGCAGATTTGTTGATTCGCGCTTATGGCAAATATATCTTCTCTTGCTGTGTAATATATACTTTTCCTTGTGTGTAAAGTACTTTTACACGTGTAATGCATGCAATGATGCAAACGACTTTTTCGCATGGATCTCGCTTGACTTGTCACCAGGAGTTTTCGCCTCATGTCAGTGGCAACAAGGCCGACAGTGTACTCCTTTCATCTGCGCTATCTTTTCCCGTTCGTTTTCCCAATTAAGGAGGGTGGAGCATTGGGCTTGGCTGTTTGCCCTTTCATATACATCGCTGGATGAAGAGTTTCTTCCAACGCATACACGACAGCCATTCTGCTACACGCCGGAAATCACCTCCCAAAGACCCTAAGGAAGCACACCAACGCATCCTATCAACAAACGCCGAGACCGACCGAAGCGGTCGTGTAGGCGCCGGTGCCGCTACTGCAGAACAGATTGGCACTGGGTCTAGTAGCAGAAAAACTACCGAGAAGCGAAGCACTAGCACATCTCAACAACCACGGTCATATCAGGATCCCCGTGCTGCGTCTTCGAGCCGACCTTACGCGACGCTGCCGCTTTTTGGCATAAGTTTACCAACCCAGAGCCGTCAAAGGACCTCTAGCACAGCGCCGCCTTTCCCCCAATCCTCCTCTCGTCCACTTCGCTCACAGCAAGAAGCCCATGAAATACATGCACCGTCTAAGGATACCACAAAGTCTACCGGTCACCGGCTTGTGACCACAGATGCAGACACGGTCCAAAAGTCTACCCACGAGCGGTCCAGAAGCGACCGCCTCGCCTCTATTCCGCCTCGTGAAGTTCGGACCATCCCTCAACAATCATATTCTTCTAAACAGAACGAGCGAGACCCATATTCGAGGACCTTAGTTGAGAGGACTGACAAACATGGTGGAGACAGAGAGAGGCAGAAGGAGAAGATGAGAAAGGAAACTGAGGGAAGGGATGTACCCAGGATCTCAGAGAGAGATAGAGGAAGACCAGCAGTCGAAGAAGGAGATACTCGAGGAAGGGAAAACGAGAAAGACAGGCACAGGCGTCGGCACAAAATCCAAAAACAGCAGGAATACGACCGAGAGCGGGAAGTACGGGAGCGCGAGGCGCGAGATAGGGAACGATTACGCGAAAGGGAAAGGGACCGGGAACGGGAACGAGAACAAGAACGAGAACGAGAACGAGAACGAGAACGAGAACGGGAACGGGAACGAGAGCGGGAGTTGGAGCGGGAAAGAAGGGACCGCGAACGACAACGAAACAGAGACAACGAAGGGGCAACAGTGAGAAGTGTGCACGGAGATCGACATCGGAAAGACAGAGATAGGGAGCGGGAGCGAGACCAGCACAACGCGAAATATGGACCAAGTGAGCGCGATTATGCTCTAGGAAAAGACGCAAAGGCTTTGGCTTCCTCGCGATCAAGAGATCACGGGTTAATTAGAGGGAAAGAGAGCCACCCTGTCGGTGAACGATTTCAAGATCATGGTATGGGTACTCGCAGGGCGGCACGAAATATTACAAAGGACGAAAACAAAGCGAATGAAGGGGACAGCTCTGATAGCTCTCGTCATGGTCGTGTAGCGGCCCCGCCCATCTACAGAAATGTACCTGCAGAGAGCCGAGTTCCGGTGGTACGGTGTCGTGTCATCTAGCTTTCTGTTACTTACATTTTTCTACAGGATCGAAAACACCGTCAAGAAGAGTTGCTCGTTCCCATACCGTTTTTATCTGCTCCACCATCGTCTATGCCGCACTCAAATTTCGCGCCGGCTGCGAGCGAGAGCCACGCTGCCAATTTTTCGGCGTCTGGGGTCATGCATGTACATCTCCCAGCAAAAGAGCTCAACTTGCATTCGAACCAAGATAGGACGCGTCCTCAAGCCCCAGGAAGTTTCCAAGAAGGTCCCTTCAGTAGCAGAAAGGAGGGAAAACGCAAAGAACTTGTACGTGTATCTTATTGAACATGCGTTTATGCTGATCCTTCTTTGCACGACGTAGTCAAACGGTGTGGTCAGTTCGAAGGCGAATCCGCCATTTCCTTTTCCGAGTACGAGCTCAGCTGTCCTCGAGAAGAAGACGCGCAACGTGGAGCGTGAGCGTGATGCCCAACTCAAGGAGGTACGTTGAATCTGCGTCCCCCATTTTCGCGCAGCCGACAGACCTGTCTCCTCAGAGATCGTTCAGCAAACAACAAGAGATTTTGGAAATTCCGAGCAATGTCATCACAAATGCTCCTTTGTCTGCTCTCTCTCCTTCTGATGCAATTTTTCCTGCTCAAAGGATACGCACTGGACAAGGCCCGTCGAA
Organism: Tricholoma terreum; assembly: GCA_003316345.1. Classification (NCBI taxonomy): domain Eukaryota; kingdom Fungi; phylum Basidiomycota; class Agaricomycetes; order Agaricales; family Tricholomataceae; genus Tricholoma; species Tricholoma terreum. The sequence continues at coordinate 17,795 of QFEU01021878.1, forward strand.
TGCACACGACATATCCAAACCTGGAGAGATAAGTCAGGCAGCAATGCGATCTTATACATCCCGCACAGAGGCTCAAAATCCTGATCATCCCATTCAACCTCCCTCTGTACATTTAATGTCAACTCATCCGGTGTTCAACAGACCCCAATTCGACCTATCTCCATCTCTTTACGATCCTTCATCGACTAGTGCGTACGTTGATACTCCAGCTAAACTTGTCTCTACCGCAGAACCATCGTCTTCATCAAAGAAAACTCCTAAGGATGTTGGTTCTGTATCTCAACGGAACATAGCGCCGGTCATAAGTATTCAGACCCCCTCCGTAGCACCGGCATACGACGCCCCCCCACCATTGCTTCAGATAAGTCAACCTAACACATCCAAGCCTGTGGGGAAAAACCAAACAGTATTGCGACACAGCTTGATGCGCACAGAAAGTCACCCGAATATTCATGTCGCCCAGAGGTCCATGGACTCGGGACCCATGGCTCCTGCGCTCGAGCCGTCGGCTATCGCGGATATCCCTGCCTCCTCTACATATCCATCCACAAAGGAACCATCGTCTTTGTTGAAGAATAGGGATGAAGGGACAACTTCACTGAACGCACATTCCGCCAGTAATACTCAGGCCTCCACCGCGATCGGACATAAAATTCCACCAACGGCGCAGCCATCGTCTTTCTTGAAGAATAGGGAGGAAGGGACAACTTCACTGAATGCACATCCCGCCAGCAATAGTCATGGCTCCGCCGCAATTGGGTACACAATTCCACCAACGGCGCACCCATCGTCGTCTTTCTTGAAGAATAGGGATGAAGGGACAACTTCACTGAACGCACATTCCGCCAGTAATACTCAGGCCTCTGCCGCGAACGGACACAAAATTCCACCAACGGCGCAGCCATCGTCTTTCTTGAAAAATAGGGATGAAGGAACAACTTCATTGAACGCACATCCCGCCAGCAATACTCAAGCCTCCGCCGCAATTGGGCACACAATTCCACCAACGGCGCAGCCATCGTCCTTCTTGAAGAATAGGGATGAGGGGACAACACCACTGAATGCACATCCCGCCGGCAATACTCAGGCCTCCACCGCAATCGGGCACAAAATTCCACCAACGGCGCAGCCATCGTCTTTGTTGAAGAATGGGGAGGAAGGGACAACTTCACTGAACGGACATCCCGCCAGCAATACTCAGGCCTCCACCGCGATCGGGCACACAATTCCACCAACGGCGCAGCCATCGTCTTTCTTGAAGAACAGGGAGGAAGGGACAACTTCACTGAATACACATCCCGCCAGCAATGCTCAGGCCTCCACCGTGATCGGGCACACGGTGCAGCCATCATCTTTCTTGAAGAATAGGGATGAAGGGACAACTTCACTGAATGTACATCCTGCCAGCAACACTCAGGCCTCCACCGCGATCGGGCACAAAATTCCACCAACGGCGCGGCCTTCGTCCTTCTTGAAAAATAGGGAGGAAGGAACAACTTCACTAAACACACATCCTGCAAGCAATAGTCATGGCTCCGCCGCGATCGGGCACACAATTCCAACGGCGCACCCAACGTCTTTGTTGAAGAATAGGGATGAAGGGACAACTTCACTGAACGCACATTCCGCCAGTAATACTCAGGCCTCTGTCGCGATCGGACACAAAATTCCACCAACGGCGCAGCCATCGTCCTTCTTGAAGAATAGGGAGGAAGGGACAACTTCACTGAATGCACATCCCGCCAGCAATAGTCATGGCTCCGCCGCGATCGGACACAAAATTCCACCAACGGTGCACCCATCGTCTTTGTTGAAGAATAGGGATGAAGGGACAACTTCACTGAACACACATCCCGCCAGCAATACTCAGGCCTCCACCGCGATTGGGCACAAAATTCCACCAACAGCGCAGCCATCGTCCTTGAAGAATACGGAGGAAGGGACAACTTCACTGAACACACATCCCGCCAGCAATACTCAGGCCTCCACCGCGATTGGGCACACAGTTCCACCAACGGCGCAGCTATCGTCTTTGTTGAAGAATAGGGACGAAGGGACAAATTCACCGAACACACATCCCGCCAGCAATACTCAGGCCTCCACCGCGATCGGGCACAAAATTCCACCCATGGCGCAGCCATCGTCTCTGTTGAAGAATAAGGATGAAGGGACAACTTCACTGAATGCGCATACCGCCAGCAATACTCAGGCCTCCACCGCAATCGGGCACAAAGTTCCACCAACGGCGCAGACATCGTCTTTCTTGAAGAATAGGGATGAAGGGACAACTTCATTAAATGCACATCCCGCCAGCAACACTCAGGCCTCCCCCGCGATCGGGCACAAAATTCCACCAACGGCCCAGCCATCGTCTTTCTTGAAGAATAGGGAGGAAGGGACAACTTCACTGAACACACCTCCCGCCAGCAATACCCATGCCTTCGCCGCGATCGGGCACACAATTCCACCAACGGCGCACCCATCGTCTTTGTTGAAGAATAGGGATGAAGGGACAACTTCACTGCATGCACATCCCGCCAGCAATACTCAGACCCCCGCCGTGATCGGGCACACGGTGCAGCCATCGTCTTTCTTGAAGAATAGGGATGAAGGGACAACTTCACTGAATGCACATCCCGCCAGCAATACTCAGGCCTCCGCCGCGATCGCGCACAAAATGCCACCAACAGTGCAGCCCCAAAGCAATTATACCCAAACACAGGCACGCCTCAAATCAGGAAACTGTTTTCACTTCCACTAAAACATTTAATATAGGTTAAGCTGTCGAGTGCTTCCAATCAAGCTTATGAACAGTTCCAAGGCCGCACCGTGAAGCCAGATCTCAACCAAGGGCCAAACGTCAACCAAGGCATGGTATCTAAAGATCAACAATCCTTGCCTAACAGTTTGTCAACACCGACAGTGGTTCCAAATCTAGTAGCGGAATTCGAGGCTCGTTCCTCAGCTCATAATGTTACGCTGTGGCCACCTGTGATAGCGGGACCTTCTGTACCGCGGCCCCCAACGGCATCGGGCTCAAGGCAAGTCCCCAAGGATTCCCCATCGCAAGAGTTTCCAACGGTCGTTCCTGCAGCTTTGCCCAGCAATTCTAGCTCCAAGTCGATCAAACTCCCACTTCCGATCAGTGGCGACGTTAGTGCCATGTCTCTGGAACGTTCACCCACTACCATGGGTCAGAAGGAGAAAGTTCACAAGGATCTGAATTCGTCCTTGCAGCAACTTCAAGGTGGTGTACCGAAGACTGTGCAAACGGTTCGAGTTGACCCAGTCGCCCTGCCTTCCAACAAGGATGAAACTAACTATCACGGGAAGCATCATCAGCCGTACTCGTCAAATGGTATGCAAGTCCCCCATATCCTGAATTCAGAAAAGCGATCCGAGGAAGTAGCGCAGTACAACCCTGCACAGTCACTCAGAAGACCAGAAGCCACTGTAACCCAAGGAGCGACGACATCATCTTCCAACAGAACGCTGTTACCGGTCGGGGTCCTTCCCTCGACTTCTTCGCAACGTGAGCTGCTTTCCGTTCAACCACAAACAGCCCTGCCTCCCCCGCATGATGAGTTGCCCGGTGGTGCGGCCCCAGAAAACGTCTCAGGCTCTGGCCACGGCACCAGACCTCCAGAATTTGATGCTCCGCATGCTGTTGGACGTCTGACTCCACCGGCTGGCGTCCCGAAGAATGCGGTGATTGATATAAGAACTTCACCACAAGAGCATAAAGTTGGTCATGGTACGCCTCTCCACTTCCCACTTCCAAGGTTAGTTGAACCGAACAACGAAATTCTAGATTCGCGCGGTAGTTCTGAGGCTCACTTGCCTGTGGTTGCGCGTGCATCGCCCCGACAATCACCGAAGCCAGGCACAAGCGACTCAAACGCAGAAGGATACCTCCCCAACCATTTCACCGGGCACCACCGGTCCATACCATCTTCTGCACATCCGTCCTCCCAGTCAAAGCAGCGAGAGCAAGGGACGGCGGACTTGCCTTTTTCGGTGCCTCGTGCTGCATCTGCTACATCACGCTTTCATATTTCTGATGCAAAGGAAATCGGTTCGCAATACGCTCAAGATCTCCCTGTTCTAAAGCCACATGAAGCTCATGTTATATCCCCCGAGATCTACAGGCCGGCAATTCGTCACTCGAAATTGGCGGAGATTCTGTCATCTCCATTACCTGCTGGAAGGAAGGATGACATACGCCCAGCACCTCAAATATCTAGTGCTTCTAATTTCAGAACCCAGCGATCACGGTCAGAATCTACCAAAGTACCCCCGCAGTCGTCTTCCCATATGCCGCTCTCCAGTACAACGTCACTGAACCAACAAGACCCTGTCGCCAGTCTACACTCCCTTGAAATACCATCTTCTCGGCACCCTGCCGGAAGCTTACACAGCTCCCCGGCTCGTGGACATGCGGCTACTAATACACCCTCCTCCGGACATCCACCACGTGTCCCCTCCACAGCCTCCCATACTCCCAGCCCCAGATCGACATCCTTGGCACATCCCCAAAACACCCAGAATTTGCACGCAAGCTCACATACTACAGTGCCGTCCCGACCAACCCAACCGTCGTCTACACCTTCGGGTGCTCTACAACCAGAATCGGTCGCAGTATCTTCAATGGCCAACTCCCGTTCAGATGTCGGTTTCCGACCCATCGTAACTGACTCTTCTGTAGCACACATTCTGCCACTAGCACTTCCGGCACCACCGACGTCCGGGAATCAAGGATTCAGTCAAGCATCGCAGAAAGTAGGCTATTCGACCCCTGCGACACACCCGTCCTCCACCAACCGCGGACAGGCTAAAACATACAATTACTCATCGCAAAAGGGTCATCGAATTGATTCAAACGGCACTCATGCGAATGCGGTGCCCTCTATATCTACTCCAGAAGCTAGTAGGGTAGACCCTAACACTTACGCCTATAATGCACACCCAACGTTACAAACAGCCTCATCCCAACCGCCAGCGGCACGCTATCAGCAACTTGTATCGTTGCCAACGACTACTGCCGTTGCTTCATCCTCGCGCATCCACACAGATAACGCCCCACGACACACTGTACCGATGCACGACTCGCAAAGCCGCAAGCTCGACCCGCGTGACGCATTAGTAACTTCAACTTCTACCCTTCTTCCTCCAGCTACGGGGTCCCGGGCCGCCTCGTCGTCTGAGAAAATTTCTCGTACACCCTCAGAGAACTCGACGCTGAAAACCCCATCTTCATTAGCCCCTTCAATCCTGAAAAACACGCCCTCCCATACATCTATTCCTGCCTCAGTATCCTCACAACAGGATACACGCAAAAAGGGGTTATTTGGGATGTTCAGGACGAAAGCAGCTCAGCCTGCACCGCAGAAATACGAAATTTGGCACCCCCCTTCCGGAACTCAGCACCCTGATCAAAAGGTGCCCAGAAAGGCCGATTCCCCGCCAATGATACCACGCAATACTGATACCAAAGTTGTCTCATCGCAAGCAAGCGCCCCGGTCGCAATCACTGTGCCCATTACAATTGTGCCATCTGGGCGCAGAAGTCCAAACTCCAAAGTCTTTACTCCATTCCGTTATCTGACATCAAAGAGAAATCGAAACGTATCGGCGGCATCTGTGGAAGCCCAAGATGGAACTGCGGTGCGTTATACACAAATACTTTTCGCTGAGCTCGTTTCACTGATTATATCCAGACAAACACCGTCGTGGGGTCTCCGACAGCATCTTTGCACAGTCAACCTCCAATACAAGTACCCCAGCAACGAGATCCATTACTTGCGACGCAAGAATGGAGAAGGCGGGAGGCAGTTGCTGCACGAGCAAAAGCAAGACGGCAGAGACCAGGGGTTGTGTTTGACGTAGCTGAGGATCCTTTGGAAGGCCGACATCGCCCAAGGCACACACGTTCTCGACCTTCTGTCAGTCAAGATCGCGTCGGTTGACAGTGTTGAATATTCATATGCATTCCTTCCCGCTTTCAAGGTTATGTATTTCTTACTATGGGTGTATATATAGTTCACGATTTATGATGTATTTTTAGTGGACAGGACGGGACTTAGTAGACAGGATATCCTTAATGAACAAGATTAGATTCCTATTATTATGTCTTATTGTCCATCGTTCAGGAGTTCTTTTAGATTATCGGATAGCGTTGGCATGCTGAGGTTGGTATGTTGTGGATTGCCATCAGAAACACCAGTTCGTCGTCTATGTATTGTGCCGGCATTGGGGTTGATGAGCGCTTCGGCCTTGCGCCGATCAACATCGGCTATGAGTTGAGCAAATGAAAGAAAGAGGACTTCTGCCTGTGCAACGGTCGTGTCCAACTCGATCGTCATACTAAGTTCATTGCAGTACTGAAGAAGGTACGGTCAGCGCAACTAGTGATATAGGTATGAAACACAGACCTTCAGTATCTCATCAAACTACAATACCTGTCATCAGCAGGGAGTCTGTCTTCAAAAAAAATCAAGGTCACATACTTCAACGAGATACCGCAGAATCATGTCACGATGTGACTCGAGAACAGCCAAAGCGATGAAAAGAACGAAGTTATTACTGTAGTAATCAGTCCACAGTACTTCCCAAAGACGGAGGACATCATCGAAAGAGAACTCTCGTTTGAAGGCGATAAGCACCCAACTGCACGAAATCAGTACGCCAAGGTAGATATGCCCAGGGCCAAACATTCTTACCGAAAGCAGAAGAACAAATTGAGACCGTCAGCTTTTTCTGAAAAAGGCTCAACAGCATATAAAGATACCTAAAATAGGTATTCTTACCGAAGTGCCTATAGAGCTCTGGATCCATGGCGCCAATGAGTTGTTGAAGAGTCAGCAACTGTTTCTTCATTCCGCTCTGATCGCGAAGAAAATTCTGCTTCTAAAGAAGTGTAAACATATTATTGTCATCGCTGGGAACAACGAGAGCAAAGCTGACCATGCGATTCATAAATGTGACAAAACACCAAAATGTCAATGTTTCGTCGGCTCCCATAACAACATATATGGGAGCACATAGATCTGACATTCCCTGCACGTAGCCTATGTTCATTGGGATCCATTAGTACTGAAGAAGGATATAAAATGAAAATACACACCAAGATCTTTCTCGTAGAAATTGTAGGTAAGGAGAACTCCAGCCAGACGGTCGATGTGTTCGTTGCTAGGAGATTGCGCGCCAATATCGCTCATATTGGGCGCGAACGTAGAGTAATTCTGCTGAAGCTGCTTGTCGCCGTTTAAAGCGGAAGTGCCCGGTGTTGAGGTTGGTGATGAGAATAGAGGCTGAGACCGGTCTGTGCGACGGCAGTCTACATCGATTCGATGTCGCTCCTGTAGTTGAGAATTAGCAGAAGGCAACCACGATACACCTTGGTGAATACCTCAATAACGTCCGGTCTGTCAAAGACTTCGGGCACACCACACCATTCATTCTTTAGTTCCCGGTAACGGTCACTGTCCTGATGAGTATGTTTGTTGTTCGAAGCCAAATTAATCCGAACTTACCACTTCTGCTGCCATTTTGCCGCTCTTTCGTCATCCGTGACATCCCATTCGTAGACTCCGAGGAGAAAAGGCCAGACGAGTTGTCGCATCTTCCCACCAGGACTAACACCTCTCCTAAAAATCTCTCCCCTCATTTCTTCCTTCGTCACAGTCGGTCTGCCGTCCGTTGCAAACCACGCACTCCACATTGTCTCGTCGATAGGGTGTGAAGGATTTCGAGAAGACTTGGGGGTCGGAAGATTGGAAGTAGAATATAGGAGCTCAAAGATACCCAATGTCGAATCTTCTTCGGCGAGTGCATCAGATGATGTTGAAGGCAGAGCTTGCGCCTCCTGTCGACGAGCCCGCTCGCCTTCTTCAGCCACAATTCTCGCCCACCGAGCGAGATACACCCTGGCGCTTTCAAATTCTCCAACGCCACCCTTCTCCACCCAGCTACCCCATTCCCATTCGCCATCGGCATTCACCAAACTCCTCACTGGATCCGGAAGATGCGGTACGATGGGTTTCGCCAGGGGGTGAGAGAGAATATTCTGAGCTGCGTGGCGTGTCGCACGAGTGATATTAGAGAACGACTGTAATAGTGCCATGCGTGCTTGCGACGAGGACTGCGCGCCGATAGTTGGCGAGGCCAGAGAGCGGTGAAGGACAGATGACCGTTGAGAATACGGATTGGGGAATAGCGGAGGTGATGAAAGCGGCCGGGGTCTACGATGAGCGGGGACAGGTGAATGTGAATTAGAAAAAGATGACTGAGCGAGGATGTCGTCGACGGCATCATCTGCAAATATCTGAGTCGAATGTGCTTCGATATCAGCGCGAGAAGGGTCAACCAAGAACAAGGACGGTTGCATGGTTGAACGAAGAAGATGTGCATAAGAACGAAGTCGAGAAAGAAGGTCTTCTCCACCCCAGAATGTGTTCGACGCAGGAGTAGATGGAGGATAAGATGTAACATTGGTCCCAGGGACTTTAGTTGGCGAGGGCAGTGTAAAGGACAGCGATTCATCGTCGTGGAAATGAAGCGTCGGAAGAGTGTTGCCATTGATGAGGTTTATGCCAATGGATCCATCTATGAACGCGTGAGAGGATTGTCAAGATATAGTGAACAGCTTACACCAGGATGACAACGTTGGAGGATGTACCAGCAGGGAGTATATAGACGTCAGGGGAACAGAAAATGCATATGATTCCGGTCTTTGAGTAGGAAGATCGATAAGCACGACATCTACAAGTAGCACTCGAACCGTGTAAAAGAGCACAGCGGATGCAAAAGACACACCCTCATCTTCCTCGTCGAAATCAGCTTGAGCCTCGATCTTGACGAATTTGTCCCACTCAGAAGAGCCCTTTTCGTTGAGCAGCGTTTCTGGGATCCAAGCAAGGAGGTAGGTAGGATTATTGGCTTCCTACGAACAATAGTTAGTGCCTAACTTTCAGCTATGCAACCAAGACAACAGACCCTCTTCACAAGGGCAACAAAGCCAGGAATATTGTCTCTGGCATAAGCCGTTGGATTGACGTACACTTTGGACTTGCTATAGACAAGGCGATATCTATCCTCTTCTAGTCCAAGGGCATCGTTGGACAATGATGATGGTGCCCCTGTTCGCTTAATCTCGACCATAGAGTCAGACTAGACATGCCGTGGGTGGTGAGCGACAATGACGAGGAACAGTGGGACTTACGGACGCAGTGGACAGTGAACTATCTAAGGAAGACGGACCCGGTTCCCTGCGCATGAGTGCTATATAGAACTCGGCAACAAGGCTGCGCTCACTGCGCTGGAGCATCAGTCACGTGCGACAGGCGTCCTTTAGGAAAGACTCCTTGCAGTAGCAGCGCTCCGATCTTGGAGTTGCGTGTTGCATTTTTATACCGTAACGACTGCAACCGATTCTTACTGCAATAGGGGAGACAACGTGCAATTTCATCCATACATCACTATCCCAGTGTATTCGTTATAGGCTGAACACAGGCAATAGTAGGCAGATGGAAAAATATTTGATGCAGGGTACAAAAAGCCATAACTAGGGCGATCATTTTTGGTAGGACCATACGTTCCGGAGCACTGGTGCAAAGTACATTCAACAGCTACACTCCAAATTGGATACGGATAATAACTTACAGCCTGCCTTCGTTGCCAGCCGGTTGACACTGTCGTCAGCCTCCCCCTGAGACCGGACCTGTCCGCATAGCGCAAACGTAGTCGATGTGTTGAGGGCAAGTCCGTTGGCATCAACGTCAGCGATGCTGATCTGCACGGAGGCATGATCTTTAGAAGTAATTAGTCGGTCTGCAGGATGCGTGAGTTTCAAATGCTCCTGATCAGCCCGTATCACGCACTGGTTGCCGAGCATTTGCGAGGAACATAGAGATCGACCAGAACACCCTGAGTAAGATCAATTCGCGCAACATAATGAATGCCACTTATTAGCGTACCGCATCGTTTTCCATTGTGAGTTTTGACGGACTTTGCTATACGACGAGGAAAACGAAGTGTTGTACGTGGGAAAAGCTTCGAAGAACTATACAGTTCAGCTGCATTCGTTGGCATCCGATCCAAACAATGCAAAGCACTGCGCATAACCTCCAATTATTTTCTCATTTGGGAGTGATTACTACAAGATGCATTTACTAGGCCTCTATACCGGGCTCAAATCCTTTGGGAAAAACCTGCCGCACATTGACGTTTATCCTTGTTGAACGCATGTACGTCCCGTAAGGTTTCCAGTCGGGGTCGTCATCATCTGGTCGAAGATAAGGGGGGAGAGTGCCTTCGAGTATTCTAGGCACACCTTTCCGACGAGATACGGCAAGTCAATGAAAGTGCAACAATGATGACATTTCTCGTACCATGATAGGCACGCCTACATCCCGGACCAGACATGATCACAACATCTCCAGAACGAAGTAGGATTGGAGTTGGCTCAGCGTCTCTAGTAAGACCCCCAATAAGAAATATAGCTGCATTCCCTAGGCTGATTGTGCGTATTGGGAAAGGGTAGTAGTGATTTAGTAGAGAGTCTTACGAGATGGAAACCAAAGGAGACGTGGCACACACTTCGGATCGGTCTACGTGGCCCATCAGGGTATCCTATGTAAGATAGAACTCAAAACATATAATGGAGGGAAATTCGGGTATTACTACCTTGACCTGGTAGAAATTGACAATTCCTGCATCGGGCTCTGCGGGACAATGATATTAATGGCGTTAAGAACGGGAAGGGTGTATTACCATAAGTATCATTCCAGCTCTTCCAGTCCGGTTCTGGACTCTCCCACTCTGCTTCGAAGCCATCATAAACTTGTTCCCAATCGATAGCCCGCACAGCATGCTGACACAAGTCCCTCACACGACCATCAATTGTCCCTCTGCCTTTTGTAAAGTCATACTGTTTAGTTCCCCAGTGATAGAACCATCCAATGTTTGCCCAACGCAACTTGGGGAGTAGCTCCGATGTTAATGCCGATCGGACTGTCGCCGACGGCGCCTGCGGATATTTAGGGGAAGAAGAAAGCGAGTGGAAATTGGTGACAGTAGCAGGGGCATTGTTGACAAGCTGTCTAGGACCTGAGGGTGCCGGAGGTGCAGAGTTGGTGTCGGGAGCCTTGGGCTGAATGATGGTATCTTCTTTCAGCGATAGATTCCAGAGCCCTTCTTGTGGGATGTGATAATGAGTATCGAGATTCGTCTCGTTCGGGTATCGGGCATGATCAGCAAGGGACCACCGCACAAGCTCTCGTTGCTGCTCAGGAGGGACGAATGCGGGTAGAATGACGAGCCCTGATAGAGAGGGATATATCTATAAAGATGAAAGGGGCAGAAAGCGCCGCACCAGGTATACGGGGGATGATGTATCCTTTTGTGTGGGGACCTGGTAAGTCCATGAGGTGGTGTGCTATGGGATCGGACCGACCAGACCAGAAGCCTTGCTGGATTTCCAGAGTGCGAGCGGGGTCCAAGGTGGCCAGGTCAAGAACATTGGAGAGATCTGGGATAGGAAACCGAGCTTTATATTTTTTCTCTGCGACTCTGAAGGGGGACCAGTCTGGATTGAGGTGCATGACCAAAGTGTGACATGTGACTCTGTACTCTCATGTCTTTATGGCTTCCACGCACTTCATCAGCCGTTCTTTCTCGCTCTTCTTCTAGCCGTCGTCTCCTCCGTTCTTCTCTCACTCATCCAATCCTCTCCCGCTTCAAATCCAACAACATTTCTCCTGCATCCCCATCTCATCCCCGTCCTCCAGATCCTGCTCATCTTCCCCCCAAGCCCAGTCCGCCCACCCCAAGAGACGTCACTCACGCTCCCTTGTCCACACGAGCTTGGAAGAAAATAAAACATGAAGCAGCTCACTATTGGAATGGTACTAAACTCCTGGTATCCGAAGTCAAAATATCTTCACGTCTCCAATGGAAAATTCTGCAGGGAGAAGCCCTGACGCGTCGCGAGCGGAGACAGGTAATTCTTACTCTTACTGTATTTCAGAAATGACTTTAACTGTTACCTTCAGTTGAAGCGCACTACACAGGACTTGTTGCGGCTAGTCCCCTTCGCCGTATTTATCATTGTGCCATTCATGGAACTCCTTCTGCCTGTTGCACTCAAACTCTTCCCGAATATGTTGCCTTCCACATTCGAGGATAAATACGCTGCTGTAAGTTCATCTACTGCTGCTACCAAGTCGTCATTCCTTCTGCTTGCAATAGGAAGAAAAACAGCGAAAGATCCTGCGTGTACGGTTGGACATGGCAAAGTTTTTGCAAGAAACACTACGTGAATCTGGATTGAAAGCAAATGCACACATAGTCGGCAGTGATGCCTTCAAGGAGTTTTTCCGAAAGGTGCGATTAACCCTCCAATCCACCATGACAATGTTTAATTTTGTGTAGGTTCGGTCCACAGGCGAATCACCATCAATACAAGACATCATCAACGTAGCCAGACTCTTTGACGACGACCTGACTCTTGACAACCTCTCTCGTCCTCAGCTGGTATCAATGTCGCGCTACATGGGCCTCAACGCATTCGGAACAGACAACTTCCTTCGTGGGACCATCCGCTCGCGACTTCTCAGCTTACGCCGTGACGACCAGCTCATTGATGGCGAAGGCATCGACGAGCTCTCGACTTCTGAACTCCAAGCCGCTTGCCAGTCGCGCGGAATCCGCATCTCAGGCATTTCCCCTGCACGACTTCGAGAGGAGCTCGCTACCTGGATAGATTTACATCTGCACAACAGAGTCTCCGGTGTACTGCTTGTTCTCGGGAGGGCTTTTTACTATGACCGTAAACCTGGTGAAGATGAAGATGGAAAGACAGCTGTCATTTCCAGTCTCGAGAGCGTGCTAAGTGGTTTGCCGGACAATCTGGTCAGTATGCTTCATGCGCGGAACACTCGTGGTCTAACGTTACCGTCCAGTTGAACGAAGCTGAGCTTGAGGTGGATTCAGAGAAGGCCAGCTATAAGCAGAAACTGGACGTCTTACAGCAACAACAAGAGCTTATTGAGGATGAAGAGGAGCAGGAACAGAAGGAGGAAGATGCTCGTCGTGCAAAGAGAGAGGCAGACGAACTGGAAGCTCGCACTGCTGAATCTCTCCTGCCAGACTCCGAGGTGGGTGCAACTATCTATTCATGTACCCAACTTGACTATTCAACTTGACTGCTAGCTATTCCCAGAGAGAGTGGAAGAGGAGGAAGCTCGTATGACGACGGAGCAACTAAAGGAATTCGGCGAGGCGCTGTCTATCTTATCCGCAAAATCAAGTGTTCTTCAAGAACGTGACGAGCTCCGAGGTCTAATGGAAGAAAATCTAATGGCTGAAGAGGTGCGGTCTTTCCTGATATCTTTGTATCCACTTTGCTAAATGGCCTTGATAAGGATCCAAAATCACCTTCGGGTGCACTGACGAAGCGCATCCGCACGATGCTCACAAAGATTGATGCGCAGCTACAAGAGTATGATGCTCGTGTAGGCAGCTCATTCCAGATGATCTCTGCCGATGCACAGGGTCGGATCTCTGTGCAGGATCTCGAGAAAGCCTTGGCTGTATGTAAGCATAAGCCCGATCAGGACGTTGGCCAGGCAGTCATCCAAAAGCTGGACGTGGACAAGGACGGTTTTGTAGAGCTGGAACATGTCCTTGGTCTTGTCAAAGAGGAAGGACTCGGTGTGTTGCACTCATCCTATATGGTGGCAGAGAGCTGATGGTTCTTAGGTATTGTTATTGACGACGAGGCGCAATCTATCCTCGGACAGGGAAGCGAAATTAAAAGTATGAGGCCGCGAAAAGAGGACATAGTGCAGGAGTGATGTGAACCCTGATATTTACGCGGCCGAACGATCATCAATAGAACATAGAGAGACTCAAGTCCAAGGGGTATCCAGGATGGGTAGAATTTTTGTGGGTATTATATGATACAGCCCATTTGCCATATATTAGATAAAAACGTGCAAATCGTGATAATCAATTCCCTGAAGATATCTTTATCCGTGGAGGCACCTGATTTAGTAAATCTGGCGTCTTGGCTCGTGATTGTGATCCCTCTGTTTCGGTCTCTCCCAGATCCTCATCCTCTGCGTCAGAACTTTCGGCCCAAAACCTGCCAGCTTGAAGTGCGAGAACCCCAGTGAGGGCAACGCTGCAGATTAGGTTGTCCGAGGCGAGTTCAAGGGTTGCAAGCCGTAATGATCTTGGAAAGGGATCTTGGAGTTGATGGCTGGGCAATGAACTGAATTTTGCAAAGAGGTCTAGAGGAGGGCATCAGTAGATCTTCCGCGTTTTTGGGGTTAAGAAACAGACTGGGAAGCACGGAATGCAGATACATGACAACAGTTGTGCCGAATAGGACTAGGGACTGGTGAGTGTGGTGTTCAGGCGGAATAAAAGCAAGCCCCACATATGCTACCGCCATCGAACATGATATTTCCAGCTTCGCCGTCACGGAGGCTCCAAAGGATGGTGATACCACCTAGTACGACGACAGCAGAGAGGAAATACAGGATCTCTGGAGGGCCCCTGACCAGTATCGAATAGTAGGTTGCAGCAGTCCATAGGTGTTCATCAGTGACAGGAGACTTCCAGAGGGTCAGCGAGTCGGCAATCCAATGAGTAAAGAGAGCGCCTTGAGAGATCTGAGTGACTTGTAGACTATGTGGGATGAATGAGACTGACCAAGTAAGAAGCTGGTGACACAAACAACGACGCCAGACCGTACGCCCATGGTGGATATATAGGAGTGGACGACAGCTGTACTAACTTGTAGGCACAGTAATTTTGAAGTCCGACACTCAAACCGACAATGCAACGATGTTTTCGAATATCGCTGCAAACTCTCGGAAGACGCGCTCAATCGACAGCCACCCCATGGTTTGTCGACACTCCTTATGAGTTGGAAGAATCCAGGCCAAACCCTCTGCCAAAGCCAAATCGTGCTGTCATTCCTCCACTACCCGAAAACACACCCAGTACTCTAAGAGAACTACATGCCCACCTAGCGCAATCGCCTCATCTGGACCTATCAACACTGTCCGTGTCTCAGCCGTTGGCACTTGCGTTTGGGCCCCCGCTCCCTCTCCGATTGCCCCACGGTCGACGGAAACGTGGAGGAACGTACGGCGGAGAGTCAATATATGACATACCAGGAGGGATATGGAACTGGGTTGTCATGGCGCAAGTCAAGGAAGGCACTGAAAGCAAGGGTGCCATCGAGTCCGTTGTGCGTGTAGTACGGAAGACAGTTTGTGAATTTGTTATGAAAAGAACAGACAACTTGATGATCACTTTGGGTAGCTGCTGACAATGGAACCGCCTCTGCCGTTGGCACCGAACAGTAAACGACGAATGCATTATGGATGGGCTATGGTAGACGCGGGAGATTTTGCAGTGCATGTGTTGAGCAAGGCTGCACGAGAGAAATATTTTGAAGTAGACTATTGGTAGACAAGTCACTCACGTGATACTCGTTGAACACAACCATCATGTCAAGCAGAGCTGGCGGCCTCTATGGTGGAATCCAGTTCTCATCTGGATCTACTTTCACCTCTTCTGTCTCGTCTCCTCCTCCTCCTCAACCACTTCCAGTCCCAGAGCCTGTTCACCCAGCACCCGCTCCTCAAACCTCTGCTGATCAAGCCACAGGAGCGAAACCCACAGCCGGTATCTTTTCATCTGCTAAAATCTTCCAATTGTAGAGCTCGTTTATTAAAATACAAATCTTTCCCATCTTCCGTTCGAAGGGTGGTCTGCTGCACTTGCCTTCGCACCCGTCCGCCGAAATCAAGCTCAAAAGTCGAAACCCACCGTGCCAAGACTCCCTCTCGGTGCTTCCTTATCGGCTGGCCCCGTCCCCGCCAATAGTCTTTCTTCAACGGCAGTCGTCTTCGCGCCGCCCTCGCTCGTGGAACCACCTCAGCTCAAGGAACAAGACCCACAGCCCCAGGGATGGGGCAAGAAAGTCAAACCCCCTTCCATGGTGCTCGATGAGGACATCAATGGCTTCAAGTCCTCTCACAAGAGAAAAGGCGGGAAAGGACGAGGCAAAAAGGTAAACTTTTCGTAAACTTCCCGTAACTCATTTGACACTTTCCCTGAAGAACAAAAACGTTCCTCTCGTCGTCGCATGGGATCCATTCGAACCTTATGATCCCCTTCGACCCAACGACTACAACGAATTTAAAGTCTGGAAGCAAAAGGATCGAATTGAAAAGCGCGAGCGACTGGCAGAAGAGCGACGATTAGAAGACAGGAAGCGATCTCGTCGTAGCAACAGCTACTCCGATAGTGATGTTACCGGGTCTGACGAAGAACGACCACGCAAGACTGGTGCATATCTCAACTGCCTTGAATCTTCATTACTTTCTGAAACTTTTCTCAGGACGATTTGGTTACGACCAGTGGTCCAGGGCTGACGAGAATGAGCGCAAGGCTTCCGATCATAACGATAATCCCATAGTCACTGACCCTACCCTCACTGGTGACGAAGCATACCAACGTCGTCTCACGTTAACGGCGCTGCGCAGGTCTGAAGCATCCGCTCCCCCGCCGCCCACAGCAGATGATAACGAGGACATTCCTGGACTATCGGCTAAAGCCCCTGCCGCGATTCTCCCTCCGCCTGAAACAGGCGAAGAAGCATATCTCCGTCGTCTTGCGAAGTCGGGCAAGCCCCCGCAAGCACGCCCGGCGGCGCCCCCTGTATCGCCACCATCGCCACCACCCCTCGCGTACAATCCATTCGCACCACCCTCTGTGCCTCCGCCCCCGCCTCCTGGATCCATATCTACTGACGTAGAGGCCAAGGTCAAAGCTGCTGCTGCCATCGCAGCGAAATTAGGTGCTTTAGCTGCATCGACGTCCTCTGAGCCATCCCCAACTCCCTTGGAGGACGAAAAGTAAGATTCGGCTTTTCCAATTATTGTTATACAAGACTGAAACGCTGTCAATGCAGGCCTGATCCTCATGGTTTTGCGGCACGATTAATGGCAAAGTGGGGACATAAGGAAGGTCAAGGCCTTGGGGCCGATGGGTCAGGAATCGTCAATGCCCTAACAGTTGAACAAGTTTCGCAAGGTAAGGGCGGAAAAGGAAAGAAAGCAAAGGCCCCGGTTGCGGGACCTGGTGGCAAAGGAATAGGTGTCGGTTCAAAGATGGGTAAAATCATCAATAATAATGAGGATGCCAAGATGAGGGAAGACAGGGAAAGGTTTGGGGAACCTAGCCGTGTCGTAGTGCTCACCAATATGGTGGGAGCTGAAGACGTCGAGGATGAAGAGTTGCGTGGAGAAATTGGTTTGTATTCCTTGTTCTAGCAATTTGAATTACAAAATTAACATCCCCCACAGGTGACGAATGTTCCAAGAATGGAACTGTCGAACGCGTCATCGTTCACCTGGTGAACCCACCCACTCGCGATCCCGACGAAGCGGTTCGCATCTTCGTTTTGTTTGCTGGTCCAGTAGGCGCTTGGAAGACCGTCCGGGAGCTTGATGGACGTTACTTTGGAGGTAGAACCGTACGTGCAAGGTACTTTCCTGAACGTTCGTTTATCCAGTACGACCTGGACCGAGCATTGACATGATGCGATGCATACCCATTTCTGCTTTCGACTATCGCGTACATATAATTGATTATTGCATTGCTCTGTGCACGAGTTATCTAGCCCTATGTACTCACTGCGTTGACCTATGCCTGCCATTGAAAAGTCATACAGCCGAGCCTAGAAAATCAGTAGACCCGTTTGAATGGAGGAACTGCCTTGCATTCATTTTCATCCAAGGTGGTACCAATGACCTTGCGATAAATGATCTCCACATCAGGACTCTCCGGGTCTCGTTGGAAAGCAAGAGTGTGCTTCATCCAGTTCACGTCGTCGCGCTGTCATTTGATATAAACACCACGTCACTTCAATAATAAGCAGAACAGACCTCCGGATAATCTTCACGGGCGTGAGCTCCACGGGATTCTTTACGGGCAGCAGCACCAACGATTGTTGAGATGGCGCATTGCAAGATGTTACGAAGCTCAAGCGTCTCCACGAGGTCACTACGATCAGTCATAAACGACAGAGTACGAGGTCGATGCACGGAAGGAACATACGAGTTCCAGATCATGCTCCTGTCCTTGATCCCAACGTTTGCAAAGTTGTTGTAGACGGCACGGACCTTCTTCACACCTTCATCCAAGGATGCTTGTGTCCTAGAGAATATTTATATAGTATGGAACACCGGCCACCAGATACAACTTGCCTGAAGACAGCAGCATCCTCCTGCATGGCCTTTTGCATATCCAGACGAATTTTCGCTGTTGGTACCGGTCCGTTTGAATTTCTGATATGTGACAGGTAAGTAATGTAGAGTAATAGGATACATCTAACATGCCTGATCTTGTCCAAGTACTCGATGCTCTCGATGCCAGCTGTGTCGGGAATTGATTTATGAGGTTTGCCGGGGGTGAGTGTGTCCTTAATATGATGTGCACATGCACGACCGAAAACGACGATGTCCAACAGCGAGTTCGCACCAAGACGGTTGGCTCCGTGAACGGAAACACAGGCGGCTTCGCCGGCAGCATAAAGGCCAGGGACGACTTTATCATTGCCATGATCATCGACTGTAAGAACTTCACCAGTGTACTTGGTAGGAATACCGCCCACTGATGGGAGTCAGCAAAAATGTTTTTCATATGATCATACACAACTTACTGTTGTAATGAACCGTGGGCAACACGGGGATCGGTTCCTTGGTGACATCAACACCCGAAAAGATAGCAGCGGTTTCAGAGATACCCGGAAGTCGTTCTTGTAGGACCTCAGGAGGTAGATGACTCAATTGAAGGTAGAGGTGATCTTTCTCGGAGCCAACACCACGGCCTTCGCGTATCTCGATGGTCATGCTACGAGAGACGACATCGCGGGACGCAAGGTCCTTTGCTGTTGGAGCATAACGTTCCATGAACCTTTCACCTTCGGAGTTCAGTAGATAGCCTCCTTCACCTCGGGAACCTACAGCATGTTGTTAGACCTCATCCATAGAATATGCTAAAAAAAACCTGCTTAACCTTCGGTGATGAGGCAACCTGCGCCATAAATACCTGTCGGGTGGAATTGGACGAATTCCGAATCTTGGAGTGGCAATCCCGCACGAGCAACCATGGCGTTACCATCGCCAGAGCAAGTATGGGCACTTGTACAACTGAAGTAGGCGCGTCCGTAACCGCCGGTTGCTAAGACAGTCTTATGGGAACGGAAGCGGTGTAGAGTTCCGTCTTCCATGTTAAGGGCAATCACGCCAACACACTCTCCGTCTTCCATGATCAAGTCCAGTGCAAAGTACTCGATGAAGAAGTTGGTATTATGGCGGAGAGATTGGCCATATAGGGTGTGAAGAAGGGCATGCCCCGTACGATCGGCAGCAGCAGCGCAACGATATGCTTGTCCTCCTTTTCCGTATTTCAAGGACTGCCCACCAAAAGCACGTTGGTAAATTTTGCCTTCCTTCGTCCTCGAGAATGGCACGCCGAAATGTTCGAGCTACGGTAGGTTAGATCAGACAGGTGCCCAGCGGCCACATATAGTACGGACCTCGATGACAGTATGAGGTGCCTCCCGACACATGTAATGGATGGCATCCTGGTCGCCGAGCCAGTCCGATCCTTTGACCTAGATCCAAAAGTCAGTCAGTTGACTGCATACCAACGGAATGGAACACATACCGTGTCATACATATGCCACCGCCAATCATCTTCAGTCATATTCTAGGAGAGAAGGGATCACATAAGCGTATACCGAGTCGGGCATGCAAGAATTACTTACTCCCAATGCAGCATTAATGCCACCCTTGAATCGATGAATAATACTCCTTTTGCAATCTATCGGGACAACCACTCACCTGGGCGGCAACCGTGTGGCTTCTAGTGGGGAACAATTTGGTGATGCAAGCAGTCTTGAAACCAGCTTCTGCGAGACCGAAAGCAGCTCTCAGACCTGCACCACCGGCTCCGCTGTTTCGCTAATCTTAGAAGACTCAGCGGACTGCAAACGGATCAGAACTTACACAACAACGGCATCATACTCGTGTTCGATAAGAGGATATTTTCCAGAAGACCATGACTGCGATTGGATGAGAAATGTAAGAGGAAATAGAGTAAATGCAGACCTGGACTTGTTCCGCCTTGACAGGATTTGAGGCAATGACCTTTTTTGCAGGTGGTGAAGCGTGGAAAGAGCGAGCAGAGCGTATGAGATCTTTTGGAAGAGCCTTCCTAAACATGACAAGGAAAGAGGAACAGCCCCAATATGAATGAAAGCAACCACCACAACACAATATTAAAAGTCGGATTACCGGCTATTACCGAGCAAACAAATCATGTGTAACTTTGGTGTAACTACTTACTAGTACTTCGTACTGTCTAGTCGTAAAACCCCCAACGGATCTTCAATCATCCCCCGCTTCTCCAGTTCCTCCACTGGAGTTCGCTGCATGTTTGTAGTTCTGGCGGGAAGTCGGCCCATCGATGTAGACAAATTGGATCCTACATGAACGGAACTACCAATCGAAGATCCTTGGGATGGCGGTAGAGGCCGCGAGCCAGTCGATTGGTGCCTGCTAGGTGGTTTAGAGGCATGAACGGAGAAACGTTGTTTGATCGCTGTGTCTTCCTTCTTCGAGTGCAGCAGTCGGGATCCTTCGATTTCAGTTACTTTGCCAATTAGGACATCTTTCACATAACATAATGATTCCAGCGCTTCATCTCTTCGTTCATGCAGACGTTCTTGATCGTGAACTTCACTGTCGTTTTGAAGAACATCAAGAATCCATTCAAGGGACTCGCCCAGTCGTTTATTTGTAGAGCGTAGTTGTGTGATGTCCCGTTCCAACTCGAAACGTGTCCCTGGCTCCCAAGGCGCGAGTTCCCCGGGTGACCTTTCATCTTCAAGGGGGAATGTAGAGTACGACGCATCTGGCGAGCGGACCAATGACGCGGCCAGATCGGGTATGTTGCGCTGTAACAGTGTTAAAAAGCGTGCATAGATGAGGTTGCACAGAGCTAAACTCACTCTCAACTCAGTCACAGCACTCATCAATGTCTTATTAATTCCAAGACTTTCTCCACGTTCCAACAACCCACGGGCGATCATTTCAGGAAGACCCATCGACTGAGATATCTGTTGTCGAGAATGCCTCTGTGAAGGTCGGTCGGACGTTGTAGCCATGTTCTCCGACCCGTTGACATTCCGATTGCGCCGAGAAGATGAGGAAGGTACCGGAACTTCCATGGGAATATCTAATAGGTTTCTATTTTCCATCATCAGGGACGCGCCTGCAGAAGGTGTTGGCGACATCTGTAAGGCTATTGCCTGCCGTAAAAGAAGACTGGTATGATGAAGTGCTCCGTCAACGGTGACTTCACGACGAGGCGACGGATAGTGCAGAAGCACTGCAAGTTGGCCGCTATAATCTGCTGATAACACTAGTCGCAATCATAATAAGCTTTTCGAAAGAACGTCAGAATAGATTAAATCACATTCATTGCGGATTCTGATAAGCATGGCAGCACAGACCCATTGTGCGAGTTCGAAAGTAGGGTCACAGGCAAATAATCCATCCCACATTTTCATGGCATCATTCATGTTAAACTCTCGGGTGAAGAGCAACCTGAGCCAACGGCTGCAACGCAAATAGCATTCACATGAAGTTAAACGGATAGAAGGGTCAGACAACCGAGCTTACATCCCATAAATCTGGGGCTCAATGCCCACACCTTGCATGTGCTTGTACAGTAATGGATCCGTGGTTCGCAAGATGTGAGATTGAATTCGATCACAGGTTTCGACGATCGGCGCAACATATGGTTTGATGTAAACCTGGCTGTCCGAATAACTGGGATGACCACGCGACGTAACAGGAATACTAAAGATTGGGGACAACGTCGGGAGCGGTTCGCGCCACTCATACCATTTGGAAATACCCCGCATGACAGCATCAAAAAGCATCCAAGCATCGGCAGCGACCCACAGTTTTGAGCAGATTTCTAGCAGTCCAGAATCCTCAGGAGAGACGTTCTCATCTTCCGTAGTGGAATCGAAATCCACTGCCTGATATAGAGGTGCCAAGACCTCGTGCATGCCTACCCAAAATCGGACTGTTGGAGATGGATTTTCGGCCTGAAATATGCTGCAGTATTCACCTTGTCGGTATCCAATTGAGGGATACATGACGGAATAAAGGAACAAGATGTTGGTCAGCTCGCTTTGGACCCTGGGATCGCGGAAAAAATCGATCTCAGGGAATCTGAGGGACGTTGAGCATAAAGTAGAGCAGTAATGAAGTGTGAAACGTACGTGCGCTCGACATCCTGGAGAATGGTCCTCCTTAGCTCGACAGAAGTAAACCATTCCTTCCATGGATTCTACAGTCTCGTGAATGCATTTCTCGGACAAGATAGCTACATGCCGTACCTCCTTGTGGAGGCTAAGAGGATTGTTCGTTTCTAGATTCCATGTAGTTGATTGTCTCTTAGACGATCCAGGTATTTCCGGGATAATAAAACCTTCTTCATAGCTACCATCGGGCGCCCTCATTTTCTCGGCGAGTAGTTGAACATACTTTTGGCGCGACGCATGTAAAGTGGCCAGGAGAAATGTACGGCATGGTGGTGAAGAAGATTGTAATGGTTCCTCTGAGATCAAGAACAACTGAAATGACGGAGATGAGTTTGGTAAATTTCCTTATTGATGGAACCAAAGACCTTCCACGCAATGCTCCTCCCCAGAACCGTAGTCCCATCAGCAGATAAAGGGAGGAGTCGAGAGCCTAGTGCCGCATCCTTCAATTTTGAGATACTCAATCCAGAGTCAAAAAGATGATCATAAGAGCCTCTAAAGCAGACTTCGTCGGTCTAAATAACAAGGACATGTTGTAGACATACTTGAGCCTTTCCATCCTATCTGGAGGTGACAGGTGGGAGACCTCCATATTCACAGAGCTCTGTGTTGTCTGAGCTGAATGCCAGGATCAAACGTTTACCAGTAGCGTCATAGAAACTTTCATCGGCGAGTGGATGCTGGGCGAATCTCAAACACCAGCTAAGATAGTTTTTCGCCCTTATCCAAGTAATACTAATCTACAGAGTTATACATGTCTCATAATACATGATATAGCTATAGGAATTAAAAGTAAACTCTCAAAGCTGCCCCGACCTGCGACTCCGTTGGGCAATATGGACATTTGACACGTCTTCTAGGCCGAGAAGAATCCATCAAAAGGATTATGAGCAGCAATCCAGAAACTCACCCGCCGGTTTTACTCAGCTTGGTTAAGCTGTCCTTAGCAATGACGTGACCACAAGCCATCATCATGGGTGGATTCTGGTCGGTAGCCTGTTCTTTGGAGACAGGACAGGCAAAAATCGAATGATACCTATCTTCCGGAGGAAGGGGGATCTCAATCTAGGGGAATATATGATCAGAGAGAACGGTCCAGAGACAAAGGAAAGGTCATACAGGCAGCTCATCAGTTTGGCTCCATTCACTTTTCCTTTCCCGCATGACCTTTCTACCCTTCTCGATTCTTGCCAAGGCACCACCTCCGCCAATGTCACCCACGACTCGAAGCGGTACCTGTCGACTCATGCCTAAATTTGCGCAATATTCCTTGGCAAACAGAGGCTCCAAGTCAAAGTGCAGCGAAGGAGAGGCCAGGTCAGCGTAGGGCGAAGTTTGAAGTTTAGATAACGGGAGGTAAGCAACACAGCCAATGAGCCGCTTGAATTCGACCTCGTGGTCGTCGTAAAAAGGTCTCAAGGTGGCATTGGCGTACGATAGTGCTGGAAGGGGATCTGGAGGATGAGAAGAAAATAACAGGCGTATGTATTGCGAGCGGTGTAAATAAAATTCGAGAGGTGATGACCTCGACTGTAAAAAGGGTCGATTTCGTCTTGCCCAACTGTCAAGATACATTATCAATCTGAATGGCAAGTGGACAGAAAACGACATACACTAAAGCTGGGCTTATATCCTGGCTTCTCAACGCCTTCAGGATTCGGTGTAGATCTACGAATTGGGACCGTAGCTCAGGAGAAATTTCGATTTCAGATTCCTGGGTTGAGATAAGAAGGAATAGCATAGAGAATTCTCAACAAACCTGCAGAAAGGTTTCGGCGGTGTCAAATTGCCCAGTCCGTAAGAGATGTAAAGCGATGGTCCTCTCGAGGGCTACCACAGAAGCGGGAGATTGAAAGAGGTTTGAGTAAGCCGGTAAAGGAGCTGGGAATTTCTGTGCATAGGCGTCAGAACGCTCGCCTGTCGACGGTATAATGGACTGACCTTGTCCAAGGCTTTACCCAGACGAGCGACGGATGAATATACCTCTTTCTGGCGTTCGTCGACTTCTTTCTTTCTAGACTCCACTTCTCGGACAAGATTCCGCAGGGAGGCCTCGTCGACCGCTGCTTCTGAAATGCGATCCTTGACTTCCTGAAGAGAGAAAAGAAGAGACTCGAGAGCATCAGGAATCGAGGGTGGCTTGCCACCAATTCCAGTCAACCGCTCAAGCTTGGCAAGTTCTTTCAAAGGAGCTTCCATGCCGGGACGAGATTCGCAAGAAACGGTCACAGGTGATGATGATTTCGTAATGAACTTGCATGTCTCGTTTTCTTATAGGCGATGAACTAGGCAACATCAAGACTATACGGTACACCAGTCCGTCAGCATCAGAGCCCTCAGCTGCAGACAGGATTACTTCCCGCACAATATACAGCGACAATGCTCAGGGTAGCTCCCGTAATGCCATTCAGGCATTGGCAGTTGGTCCACAGTCAAACGGATCACAATTAGTACGCACTCCTTCTCGACCTTGCTTAACCAAGGAAATCGAAAATCTCCTGTTTCCGTACGTCATAAGATGGCAGCAGGTTTTTCTAATGGTTCCGTCTCTACATTCGTCCTGAGCGAGGATGACATTGTGCGAGCCGATCAAAAGTGGGAAGAGGCCCGTTTTCGCGCTGAACAGCGTTATGTCGGTCTCGCAATTTCGGAAAGGTTCGTTGTGGCGATTGGTCTTCGGTTTTTCTTACGTTCATATATTGTCAGAGGGATCTTTTCATGCAGCTCTAACGGTGCGATGCGATTGACGCCTCTCACAAATGAAGGGGATCAACCCTCGCCACTGCTCACCTCCCTTCCTACTCGATTACATGACTGGCGACTGTCATCGAACCAAGAGACTTTTGCATACGGCGGAGAGGAGGTCGACTTATCAGTGTGGAACACGGAAATATCTTTTCTGCCTCGTCCTGAAACCGAGGGTCCTATCTCCAGAAAAAGAAACCGAAAAGATGCGTTGATGCCAGGTGAAATTTGGAGAGCGAAAAATGTATGTGCAGCCTCCAAAATGTATTTCGTTCGTGGGGTACCTAATGTCCGAGTAACAGGTGCAAAATGACTCCCTCGGCCTCCGTCAACCCATACGCATAAGCTCTTTGACATATCTTTCATCTTCGGCTACGCACCATCTTTTAACTGGCACGCAACTTGGAGATGTGCGCCGCTACGACACTAGAGCTGCACGTCGACCCGTATCAGATTGGAAGATAGGCAAAGGAACAAGTATCAGCGTAGTGGAAAAAGGAATTTCCGAGCAGTACGCCATATATTTACGTTTACACTCAGGCTAACAACCGAGCCACCCTCATCTCCAGTGAACTATATGTCGGTAATCACACATGCGACTTGTTTGCCATCGATCTTCGTAATGGACGCACGATGCATCGATACACAGGTTTGGTTTATCAGCAGTTGGACGTACAGTTGTTTTAACACTACGTGATCAGGTCTTTCAGGCGCTGTCATATCGTTGGCTGCATCACCCTCTGTACTGGCATCATCATCGCTGGATCGATATGCACGCATTCATAGTTTATGCCATCCGCCACGGCCAGGTCAACAGCAAGAACATAAGGGCGAAGTGCTTGAGAAAATTTACATGAAGAGCATACCCACAACCATAGTTTGGGATCAGAATCAAGACATTGGAGGCAAAGATCTTTCAGCAACCAAGGACGATGACAATGTGTGGGAAGCCATGGAGTGCGTTGACGACGGTGATGTGGAGTAAACTACAAGGAAAGTTCTATAGACACCATGGATCATCCTATTCTACGATCTCTACCAGTGAATGCCAACCTGAACTTCTGAGACTGTCAGAATTGCAAGTGTCAGGAGGGCCGAGACACTCGGTACTTCAGTAGGTTTGCTAGTCAGTGGCTTTCTTGCTCATGATAGGTTTACCAGCTCTATTTGTTTCTTATTGCGCGCGTTGGAATTATTCGACGGCACTAGGTACAAAGAACGATTATAGACCAAAATATTACCAGTGTTTGTGTGTTACAATGAATCCCACATTCTCATCCACCTGGTCTGCGGCCCTTTGGCAGCCAGTTCTGCAAGGAACTTCTCTTCTTCTTCATCAATGGCTCGCAAACCAGTTACAAGATCGACCTTGTGTGCTGGGATAAGTTTAGTTTTGTACAAGATCTTGTAACCCAACCACAGAGCAAAGAACGTCGGCAGTCCTATATAGCTCCTGATAGTAGTTGGCATATGTAAATGGGGACGGGTCATAGAGTAAACGGATGGACTCACGTCACGAATATGTCGACTGTAAACGGTATGAAGGTGTCGAATCCTTTGAACAAAGTGATAATGGCTGTCGAGACAAGGGCAAACCAGCTGCCCCACGGCTGGAATGGTGCCTTATATGGAAGATCATCACGAGACATCCCATTCGCCGCCAAAGCCTTCATGAACCTACTGAAAAAAAGAAAAAGGTATACTGTTGGTGAACAGCTCGGGCGGCGAAAAGGTCATGCAACTAACATGTGGCTGTATGCGATGCACATCCACGTGATGGCACCAAACGTCGAGACCAGATTGACAAACCATGTGAATACTGGTGAGTAATATCAGCTCGGAGATATAATCCTTGAGCCAGAAATTTTACCTTTAGCACTTGAAGAGCTTACATTGAGAAAAACCAAGCCACAAAAAGCCGTACACATGATTAATGCCGGATATGGGACACCCATGCGGTTAACCCTTTTGAACACGCTGGGGGCTTTGCCCTCGATCGCCAGACCGTATAGAGTTCGGGACCCAATATATAAATCGGAATTGGCAGCGCTCATAACGAAAATAAGAATTGCTGCATTGATGACGTGATTCAGAACCCTGATGCCAACCTGTAAGTCAAAATGATGAGGTAGATTTCAGCGCGGGTGCTGAAATGGATATACCAAAGTAATTGCGACAACGAAGGGGCTAGCCGCTGCGCCCGTCTTTGCCTTTGTAGCCACGAATAGTGAATCATTTGTGCTCGGGACGATCAAGCCAATAACAAATACTCCGCCAACATAGAAGATCAAGATACGGAAGAATGTTCTCCTAATGGCTATAGGGATGTTCCTGCGCGGGTTCTCGGCCTGCCCATTCAATTAGTACAACATACAATGAATGGGAGACTATCATTTCACCTCTCCAACTGTAACCTAAAACACATTGGGTTGTTAGACATTGGGAGCAGGCAGGGTAATATAACATACACCGATGAGTTCAGTTCCAATGTAAGCAAAGAGAGCATTTGTTAAAGTAGACCAGAATCCCAAGAAGATAGCCAACGGGCCGTCTTTGACTTGAGCAAGAAGGTATGTACCCATAGGGCCGTTCGGTGCTTTCCAGTAGCGAAAGCCAATGCGGTCATGTCTGGGATTTCCCCCTTGGAAAGGATGAACATTTCAAGGGAGTGTTCGATGTTGACTTAAACTGACCAAGGTCGATAATAATACCCATGAGTAACAATCCAATCAAGGCGATGACTACAACCAGAATGGTGAGATAAAAATGCCAAGAAATTATCTTGGGCTCACCTTTGATACTTGAAAACCAAAATTCCAATTCCCCGAATACACGTACGCCTAGGAAATTCACGATAAAAACTACCAGCTGTCAGCTACATGATGATCATGAGTCAATGGGAACTGTGAACACACTGAAAGCGATGAAGATGACTGAAATGATGAAGCATCAACAAGGTGAAGATGAAGCCCAAATACTAGCGGCACATACCCATCCAGACTGCGATGTGAACCTTGGTCGTCCAGTATTGCACTACAACTCCAGCAGCATTGATGTTGTTAGGAGTAACAATCCACTAGAGCCAAATGAACGATTCAGCGAAGGAAGAAGGTACAGAAAGCGGGGGAAAAGCGGACATATTTGAGCAGGTAATTCCATCCAAGCGCGAACCCCAGCGCAGGATCTGCGAATCGAGTCGCATAACCAGAAAAACCTTTCTTATGGGGTAGAAATGATGCCATTTCTCCTAAGGCAACCATGACAAGATAGCAGATAAAGCCGACAAAGGAATAGCCCAAAAGTAGACCTGATATTAGGAAGATGTAAAGCTTATCCTCGCAAGAAGGGGAAGAGTTGAATACCAAGTGGGCCTCCTCGTCTGAGCGCAGTCCCTGACCCAATGATGAGACCAGTCCCAACGGCACCGCCTAGCTGCAGTCATCGTCGTCAACTGGACTTGTAAACACTCAGGGCTGAGTATGGAGACACATACTGCGATCATGGAAATTTGACGCGCCTTGAGGCCACGATGCAGACTTTCCTCGGCTGGTGGTTCATGGAGGGCCTCATCGTAGTGCTTTGGGTTAACATCACTGTCAGAGTTTGCGTGAGGGAGGTGTTTTTCCTTCTCGTAATCCATGGGCTATGACACAGCGACAGAAGGAAGGTCTGCTTCTTAAGTGAAGGCAGTGATCCCATGCTTTAGAAGCTTCCGTAAACTTCAATCTCCTGATCCAATCATCCAATGGACTCGGTTGAGTCGGCCATCACGCACTGAAGCTGTAGATACGGTCACGATGACAAGGATCCACGCGTGTTTGGGCAGGGTGCGCTAGCTCGTAATGTTTCCCCGACAACCGAGGAGTGCCAAGACCAACTTCAAGTTGATGGTGGCTATGTTGAATATGACTTTGCCTCAACACCTCACAATGCAGCAGGGACATCGATATATGTAAATTATTACTGGTTTCAGCCTCATAATTTGTGTCCTTCTGCTATCTTGGCGAATTTCTCGGGCTGGAACTCTTGCAAATCTTGCTGCCTATATCGCTGACTCACTATGGCTCTCCCTCAGTGAATTCATGGCATCTGCCTAACGCCTGGCTTGTTGTCTCGTTTACGTTTCTCGGTTGGCAAATTATTGTTCTGATGTTGAAATTCTGTTGGACCTGTCTCAGTTACCTCTATAATCGGGGAGGCATAGAAATTAAGGGGCCCAGAAACTGCTTGATTGCGAAGTGAGTTACTAGCTAAACAGGACCTGAATCCACCCTCGCAACTAAAGTCAGCCAGAATTAGTAGAGTCCTAAATTTCATGGAGTAATCCGTAAACATGCGATAGAGGAAAGATGGCCTAGACCCCGCTGCTCTCTTGTCGTGAAGAGACTTATACACGCACAGTAAATTTCAACTTTGATCAAGCAAAGCTGATGCACAGGATAAGGACGGGGTCCGAACCTCCGCATCCTATATAAAAGGCATGCTAGCACTCAATCATACACCTGAAGACAAAGGAGCAACCATATCCATGACAGACCCGTTTAAAGCCGTAACAAGAGTCTTTTGGTGGGGAAAAACCTATGCGGCGATTTAAGAGTTAGAGGTTGTTCGCTCGCTAACGGATGGTTAAAATATCGCACCGCCTGCCCACAGCCAGTGGTCGCGTGGGCTACTATCGAGAGATATCTTTGTCGAAGACCCTGAGTATCAGTGTTCGCCGTGGATCTAGCGCTTTATGTCGGTACCACTGTTGCTAGCCTAGTACTATCATAATGAACTAGCCCTCTGCACGTAGCGTTCACATCAGGGCGGGTTGCAACAGAATTCATACTGGTCGTCAACTGGTCAAATGGAAATACACCATCCCCAAAACCCACACGCTGAAGGGGAATCGATGGAATGAATTATGTCCTTGTCATGGTTTACTAGTAGCAGGGTGCGTCTGCGGCTTCAAGTTGGATGTAGTACTTGGGGCTAGCGCTCTTAGCTCCAAGTCCATCAGCGAAACCGGACGACTGTGCGATGGCGCTCCGCTATTTGTATCTGTGTACCAACAAGACATGTCTTGTAAGCCCTCTACCACTTGATTAGCGACAAGGGATGCACTGCAATATCATGTATTCCCTTTCTCGCATTTCGGAGTGTTACATTGAAGTCCAAGAATGCTTTTGGATTGTAAAAGTGTATGCCGTGCCCTGCCCATTCTGGTAAGTCTTCCAACAAACATGCACTTTGATATCATCTTTTGCAGTTTCCAGTATATCTCCCCAAACAATGCCGGGGGT
>QFEU01021880.1:0-11432 GCA_003316345.1 Tricholoma terreum
TGAATATCTTCCCGAATCCTAGATTCAAGAGCATTACCGAGCTAGGATATCATGGGTTAGGCGGGTTTCTCGGTAATGGCGGCTACCAGACCTTGCGTGTCACTTCATAGAATATAGGAACTGAAAAGGAGCAATGAGAAATCACGCCTTCGTCGCTCAAGACAATGTGGTTACCCATTTGGCGCAAATGTGCAGTCGAGAAAACTGGGCCCAGCATCTTTCGCTGCTTGCGATGGCGTTCACCTTGCGGCATCATTTGAATATTCCGCGTGAAATGTACAAAAGACATGCGACATACCGAGTGTCGACAGAAGGCCGTCGCCAAACAGCATCTTGTTCGAGCTAGATGCAGCCTTGTTTCAATATTCCTCTGAGGGATGTATTTGAAACGTGCCCTTACATGATAAACGCATCGGTTTCTTCAAAGATATGTTGGTCCTGCACTCTGTCAGCAATCGGTAGTACACAATCCCTCCCGCCCGGCCAACCTTGACTAGTATATGGTGCAAGGCCTTCGGGTCAGAAATATAGAGCCGCTTCGCCTGATTAAGTTATCAGCTGCATCCTATACAATAATCAAATGATCAGGGCCATACACCAAGGGGAGCTTTGATTTGAACCACACCGCCGTCTGATAGATGAATGAGCCTCTATAGTGCCTCTGTACACGCCAATCAGAGGATAAATGACGTACACTTCTGTCCAATCTCTTTGTGAAATCCCCAGGGGTTGGTGTTGAACAATTTCGGGAAATCCCCTTTCGGCACGGATAGAGTATATGTCGGAACTGTTGGGCGGATGCAGCACTCACCTTTTAGAAACGAATCCGAAACCGGGCCTGGGACATTATCGAGATCGCTTTTCACCACCAAGCGACGCAATATACGCCAGAAAACCCAGGAGATAGCACACAGGATAGTCCCTTCAAGAGCGATGGGAAGCAGCATGTTAGAATGCAGGGGTACACGGGCTCAGCTGGCAAGCATGTAACCGTTCTTGGACCTCATATAAGGCATGGGCCAATGGCAACGAAGACGTTGTCATCACAAAACGAAGTGATGTGGAGGGGTGCCTTCGCGGATCTTGACCATGATATGTATGATGGTCACCCTGTTTCTCACGAAGGCGGGAGAAGGGATTCGGACTTCCAGAATCGAAGTACTGGTAAGAGATGTAAAACCAGATATCCCAATGGCGCCGCGCTTGACTGTGACATTTCATTGGCTCTTTGGGATTGGAGCCTCTGTGATCCGCCCAAGTTTAATCGTGTACGGCCTGGTGGCGCCACCGACATCTAGGATGTCGGGGCTCAAGTGCTCAGGTGAAGCCAGAGCGGGACTCCGTGATGTTCCCATTCTCGGGAGGATACCACATACTGCACAATTTACTGCGTGCGTGCGAAGTTCCCGCGCTGAAACGGTAGTTTAGTGACGCTTTCGTTACCCGAATCAAACACATGCCTGACCTTCTGTAACCGTAGAGAAATCTCTCGTTCCGATTAGATCCTTGAGCCTCTTTCGAACTGAGTGGTCAAAACAAATAAGAACCGGGATATCGAAATATACTGCTTTCCTATCCTAGATTTCCCTCAGTGTTCTGTTTGCGAGTTGGCGAAATATACGATCATGAGAACCTATGCGAGGTTTTCCAAGCACACGAGATGTGTGATACATACCAAGCCAGCACTGGTCTCCGATGTACCGTGGGGTTGATAGGCCGAGTATAAGGTTCCAATGAAGCAAAAAAGCGTGGGAGCAGTGTATTTCCAAATTGAAGACCCTGGCATCTGAACAAAATTAAAGAATACATCCGGTCTATGTACTGAAAGTTAGAATACTCTCCTTGATCTTTACCTTCACACTTCGCTCAGCGACCCATTCGAAATTCACAAACTCGAGTGTCTCAGCAACACTCATATCCGCTGCACACATTTCATAAGGATAGGAGCTGACAGGCAAAAATAGCTCACCTCCGTCTCCGACATTGAAGTTGATCGTCTTGAATGGCTGCGATCCCCCATGTCCTTGCCTTGGTGGAGCGCCCGGATTGAAAAAGCTCGTAAAGCTAGATCCTACCTTCCAAACCAACACCAAGCCCTCCTCCAGCGAGAGTGATACCAAACGTCTACCATCCGGAGAGAAACTACACGCAGCGACCGACTTTTTATGTTGTTCGAGCACATACAGCCGGGTCGCAGTCTTCAGGTCGTACATCACGATCGCACCATCGCTCGAGCCGACCGCCAGACGCTGACTTGCCATGTGGAAGTCTACTGTTGGGAATCTGAGGATTGAGAACGTGAGAAAACGGAGAAACAGTCGAGAGGGGGGGAAAGCAAAGTACGTCTTTACAACGTAGCCGATGATCTCGGTTGCGGTGCCAAGAATTGCTTCGCGGTGCGTTGTGGCGTTGGGATCCAACGACTTCACAACAGCTTCCATTAACTTTGGAATATTCGGCTGGAGAACAAGTGGGCGCTGTGAAGTCATCTCACTGGCTGATTCATGGTTACGAGTAATATGCCCAGACGCACCTTGCGAATAATGAAGGCCACAACCTGCATCACAGACCTTCTGTGCTCTAGGCTCGATGTTGTGAGAATATCGAGCCCCAGCGTAGTCATGAACAACGCTGTGTTGCTTGAGGCAATCTGGAGAATCGCCAGTCGTGCCTGTGCACCCACGTTCTGCACACTGATGGCCTCTTTGCGAGGTGTCGTAGCCAAGGTGAAGAGAGCTCGCAAAATTTCCATGGCATCAATATAATGCTGCCAGACATGGAAACCTCTTGAGCAAAGATCGACGGCGAGAACTCGATGAAGTGACTGCTCGTCGTGTAGATACAATGCAATAGATTTAGATATGTCGGTCAGAGCACTACATGATGATAAGCACATCATTTGAACAAGGTAACGGCCACGGGTTCGAACCTAGCCGATAGTAAGCTGTATTTCTGGGAAGCGAGGTATCCGCAGAGAAAGAGGGCAAGAGCAGCATGCATCGCTTCTCGATCAGCGGAGGGCTGGAGACAAGGCACTGGTGGCTTGTGAGGTAGTAAACAATTGAGTGACAGTAGCCTTACGATGATGTTGCCATTGCTCGGTGACCGTATTTGTCTCTTCGTCGGACATGCATGCGGCCACATGATCGAAGAGAACTCTAGCTGCCTGACGGATCTCGCCTTCGAACCATTGAATAATATGCAGATAAATAGAACGAAAGCCACTCACTGGACCCGTCAAACCAGCATTTAGCAAGGAACACTAGGCTGGGAGGCTGATAATATGGTCCCATGGACGATGCAAGTGAGGTCGCATAGAACATCATGACGGTATTTGCGTTCTCCATGTATTCTAGGAGAATGGATTAATCGTGAAGATGCAAAGCAAGTCGAGATTCCTACCTTCGAAGAGGCTAAGCGCTCTGAGGACCACCGTTATTGACAATGCATGAGCGGCAGACACATCCCCTGAGATGCACCATGGATCTGAAGGGCGGCTACCATTGTACAACACGACAGAACCATAACTAGTACACGACAATAAAGCAAATTCCCTGTCGAAGAAGACCTGACTGACCTTGCAAAGCCGATGAGTTTTGGTGAGAGCTGGATTCCCAGCCTGGTGACACATATCCCGTCGATATCTTCGTTTAGACCAGGAGTTAAGAGCGTGGATAACACTGAGCGGAACCGCTCTAGAGTCTGAAGAATGGCCCTCGTTTGGTCCCGATTAGTGCTGATTGTTTTTGCAATTGCGATGGATTCAGACGTGAATTGTTCCAAGTCTAAAATTATTGTTGACGCTGTACGATCCACCTAAGCCGACTCCAGATACAGATAAAGCTAAAACCCACCAACGTCAATGCCAGTAGATGAACCAGGCACTGGTTTCAGAGGTGTATTTGGTAGGGATGCATTTGCAGTCGGAAACCTACTCGATTATTATTGGGGGCTCGAACGAATTATAAAGTTTTCTCACAGATCAGTCCATCCCCCTTGATCTAGTAATTCATCAACCTTGTCAAGACTCATTGATCGCCAGAACTCGGTTGTTTGCACATCCCACAACCGGGCGCGATTGTTCGCATAGACTAGAAGTAGGTTGTTCGTTCCTAGGCAAACTCTGCGCAAAGAAGCAGCAGCTCCAGGAATGAGATACAGACTACGGGGGTGAGCGAACAATATGAGGTGAACAACAGTGGCTTACAACTGGAATCCGTCAATCCCAATGACAGCGATAGTGCCGTCAGCAGAAATACAGAGCGCGCACCCCTTCAAGGGTCCACTTTGGGCCTCGTCGATCTGTAGAACACTTGCAAGCGGTGTGGTAAATACAGTCCACCGAGCACATATCCTGAAATGGCTGATGCAAGGGTGATCAGAGTTGATCCCGTGACGGTGTAAAGAAAGAAGTGCGCACTCAACCGTCCAGAACGCAATCGATCCATCGTCAGCTCCCCCAATAATGAATTTCTCCTTTGTTCGAGAATTATAGACTGCATGCAAACTCGTTATATAACCTGGTAGGGCCGGCGCAGACACCTTCGCGTGGGAAGGTAGCTGCTCTAATTTTCCACACATCTCAATCAGAGACGATTGTCGGAGGCGACCATCGGCTAGCGGTAGGTCAAAATAGCCAAAAGTACCCATATCCAGAACACAAACCATAACCTTCGATGATGATATCCAATTCGAGAGGTAACCGGGAGGTTACCCTTGTCTCTCGAGAGGTTTCTTGCCGTTCAGGATCTGCATGCCAGAGTACGTAGGGTTTGGGGTTTTCCGCAGTGGCATGGATGCGAGTGAGCTTGCATCCTTCTTCGGTTGTCACTACGGTCAAAATCTCGGAGGTTGAAGTAATTTCGGCGGCGTCCCATGAACCAATATTTAACGTTCGTATCCGTTCCGCTCTGATCAGAGATGGTGAATTAGCTCAAGGCGTTGGCTAACCGAAGAAAAAGCTGACCTGGTAAGGGGCGAATCCACAGTCGCATCTACATGATTATTATCCGGGTTGACCAATTCGATCGCATGACATTCAGCTCGGTCCTTGCCGACGCTTTTAGAGGAATCGAGAAAGAAAATATAACTGGACTAACCCTAAACAATATCACATATGATAAATCATCAATCCATTCCAAATCCTTGACATCGGCCACAGGATCAACGAATAATACGCGAAGAGTTCCATCCTGGTAATAAAATGCCTGAACAAGACATCAGGGACAAGCTGAAGACGATTGAAAATTGCTCACTGTGAGCTGTTGTGGCGACCATGCAATCCCAAGTAATTTATCATCAGTACGGCATGTACGTAAACCTGACAGAGAACCACCCAGAAGTAGCTCGCCCAGGTCGTTCTCCTGGTCGACTGCTATTCTTCCCGTCAAACGGTCTTTCGCGCCGTGTGGGGCTTGATCGTGACGTGACTTCATCGCCTTGAATGGGTTGGGCAAGGGTAGGGGTAAGGAAGGGAGATTTGTTAGTTGTGCATCGGATGCAGGCACTTCCATCTGTGCGGGCACGCGAGGTAGGAGCCGCAACTTTCGGACGACGAAATGGCCTTCCGGGGTAATAGAAAAAAAGGTGGACGTGTCTGCAGAGCTAAACATAAAGATGTATTTTGACGAGACATGGAGAGGCATACAATCGGATTCTTGAAGCACACCAACACCATGAGCGGGACCATCGAAGTACCACTGACCAACCATGACAAGCCTCACGCCGAGAGGTGCTAGCTCGTCATTTGTATATTCAAACATCGCTAATTGGGACTTCTCGAGGACACCGTTATCATCCGCGTCCAATGCAGTCGACGGAGCATTAGGGTCGACTGTAGCGGATGCAAGTAGTACCGTAGTCTTATCAAATATTTACATGTTAGAGGTAGAATGAGCAAAGTAATACCCCTCGCACCTCTCCAACACGATAAACTTCGAGGTGACTCCATACAAGCACATCGTGTGACACATCCCTATCCTTGATACCATCTGGGGGCTTGATGCGTATGTGTTCCGCATTGATGGTCGCCAAACAACTCCCGTCCTGTAATGAAAATATGGACAGGTCCCTAAAACGCACCATGAATAGAATTCATTCATTTTATGCTCAAAACTAACCCCATTTCTTGCAAGACGGCAAGACAGTCGTCGCGGGCCAGGAAGCGTATAC
Source organism: Tricholoma terreum (assembly GCA_003316345.1). NCBI lineage: Eukaryota > Fungi > Basidiomycota > Agaricomycetes > Agaricales > Tricholomataceae > Tricholoma > Tricholoma terreum. The sequence goes on from QFEU01021880.1 coordinate 6,172, forward strand.
TTGTCACAGCTCTCCCATGGCCGGTTTGCGATGGCACAATGTGGCACCACAGGGTCATGTCATGAAGGGAGGTCGTGCGACCCCGTGTTGAGGAAGAAGTCGAGGTGGTGGCCACAGCAGGTGGCTCGATGGCTGGAAGTAACGGTTGAACGACGCCCCCGCGTTTTAGACTAGGATTAGGTGGCTTCAGAAGGGTGACTTTCGAATCAACGTCGGAGCCATTAGGCGTCTCCTTGCTTCCTCGTGGACTTCGTCGTCCCGTCAGCATATCTTTCAACTTGTATGGTTCATCATCGAAGTCGACATAGGTCTTAGGGGCTTCAACTTGTTCCTTGGTGACACCGGACACGATCCCTGGACGTGATGTCACATTAAAAGGAGCAGGAGATGAAGCTGAAGGAGTTGAAGCTGGAGATGTGGCGCGTGATTCACGAAGTGGTGGACTTGTTGATCTTGAAAGCTGTGGTTGAGGCCCTTGTTGGACGGCAGCTACTGAAGGACGTGACTGGTTGAAAACATACAATGTACCATCCTTCGAGCCAATTATAACTCCCATTATTGATACCCCCTTGTGCTCAGCTGATGAAATGTCTGGAGAGCCCCAAGATTTCACGACGCATTGTTGACTCCGGTAATAACTAGCTTCCAGGAAACTACTGGAATTGTCGGTGCCCGAGCCTAGCTGAGGTAGGCCAGGAAACACGAGCGGAACCAGCAGCGAGGAAGAGGAGACAGACATTCTGGAAATTGTGGCCAAGTACGCGATGCAATTCAAGGAACTCGTGACGTCCCTTGAGTTTATCCTTGTTTGTAAATGTGTTCAAGTATAACATTCAAATTGCCAGTGAACCATCATGGTGATGATGCTCGCGGATGGAGGGACTTGTCCCCAAAAGTGGCCTAATGCAAAGCTGCCTGCGAAATGTTAGACTTACTATGGACATTCAAATTGATTCTGTCGGGGACAATATTCGACATGGCACCAGCACTAATCAGATTGATTTACAATTTTACAATAAGTTGACTTTTATCCTTGCATAGAACTCATTTCACTCTCCCGATGCCTAAATCATCATGCATGTGAAACCGTAATGGATACCCCGCAAAACAATGGACCGCCAATAAATGGCCTCTCCGGACCGACATACAAACCTACTACAGCATATACACTGTGGAAGTGTCCATGTACCTTACGGTCATTCCTATCTTTGCCTCGTTGGATATTTCAGCATGACTATCTAGGCGCTTCGCAGTTTGAACGCCGTTCTTTCCATCAAGGGTGGCTGATTTTAGGTTTGAATTGCAGATATCAGAGTTCTGTCATAGAGTGACAGACCCACCCCAAAAATATGTATGGTGCGTCTTTACACACACGCTCTGCGTGTACTTAACCGTGGATTAAATGACAAGTTGCATGAGCTCGACTTTAATTGCGCTTCGGAACCAGTTTCGAGACTGGTAACTTACAACTGTTAACTCCACAAATCAACCTCAGGCTGCCCCACAAATAACCCTGAAATATGGCCGGAAAGCGTTATCTGCGTTGTTCTCAGTGCCATGGGGAGAAGCCGTGCAAACATCGCGGGGTTTCAATTCGGGACACCTGTCCACTTTCAACCCTCAAATCTCATCGAAAAAGGGATGGGACCGATATACATTGTCCATCACGATGCGCTCAGCTTCCCTTGTTTTTCCCTCTCGCCTCGCAATAACTTGTCCTCCGACTGCACATCTGATTCTGCAACATGGGAGGAAGATCCATATTATCGACTTGGACTAATGAATCTCAACGACACAACGCTGTTTTAAAAGCTGTTGACTTGCTCGTTTTGCTGTAAAAGCAGACTGAGGCTGCGCATAGTCTGTTTTATTTGTCTACTTCTAACTTCCATATACCCTCTGAACTACGTGACGGACAACCTCTACAGCCAAATATCTCTCCAATAGTACCCGCATCAGCAATACATCCCTACTCCGGTCAAAACGATGCCAAATTGGCTCTCGTCTATAATCGTGCTTTTGGTGTTTCGTAAGTTTTGACAGCGCTTAAGCTAGGCTAGGCTGTCTTATCTTGGTTTATCCCCACTATCAGTCCTGATCATTATAGCCGTACGATGGTTTTTATACAGAACCCTTCGTGCCGTGAGCAGTGGGGCCTACTCTCAAACCGGTCGCTTTCCTATACTCCCGATTTGGGTCCCCCTCGATCGAACTCGGGACGGCTTGCATGATAACACACCTCCTGGGCAATTTCCTTTGCCACGCGCGCCTCCTCTAGCTGCAGGATCGACGTTCAGACAACAAGGGTGGAATCTTAGAATGCCGGTAGGTGTTGATGGTTGCTCATTTGGCGTACCTCTTATGAGGTGAAATTTTTAGTCGCCAGGTCAATCAATTCAGTGGTTGGGTACACAGAGCATCCCTCTTTTCCACTATGGGGTTCGATCTCATGCGGCTGCCCAAACGCACGTTTAGGACTTTGCAGGTCCTGTGACATCGTTTACTGCATCTTCCTCTTTCTCTCGGCGCACATATTATCATCGACTTTGCCTTTTGTTGGATATCACGCAATTATAGACAACACACATACTTTACTAGCACTTACATTACACTCCATGCATGCGGTAATGTACTAGCAAAGATACCTTGAATCGCCTTCGGGATTTCGGCCCGATCTATGCTAATGATCACACTTCAGTATTTCGAAGATTCAACTGAGGTCTAAATCTGATTCTGGGATAGGATATAGTATACAAAACGGACAATACAATTTGGGAAAAATTCATCTTTCAAATGGAGATTGTCGTCTTGAGCATAAAAAAAACAACAATTCAAATTAGAAATATTGTGATTCTGAGGGCACTTAAACATCGAATAGGGAAAGGAATATACAAGTCTCCAATAAGATGGGAACCTAGATTTGAAAGAAAAAGTGTTGCCCAAGTTGTAAAGGATATTTCATTGGGGAGCTATCTAACTAGCGAAATTCCTATTCCCCATAACGCACGTGAGTCACGTGATTTGTGTCTGCTCCAATTTCGGAGCCGTGTGTGGCCCGAAGGCGATACATGAAGTTATAGTCTGGAATCACATTTAGACTAGGGTTCTGTGAACAACTCCCATGGGAGTTTGTCACATATGTTAGTAACATACGGGGTCTGGACTAGTTCTTCACATCTGTTATTAACAGTTAATAACTAGTTTTCATGTAAATAACTATAAAAACGCAAAAAAAGTGTTGTCTCGCTATCAATCAGTGAAAACTGCTTCCAAATTGGTGTCCTCAGTGTTATGTATAATGTATGGCAGATGGAGCTGGAGAAGCCATCACATCATTTTCTGTAACTGTCGGGCTGTCTGACAAGAGATCAAGGAGCCGCGGCGACTTTATATCAATGTCACAGTCAACCTCGAAAACCACCTGTTCAGCTGTAGACTTGGAGGGCAAGTGCAACTCAGAAAAAGGCTCAGTGTAGTGCCCCCAAGGGGGGGTTAGAGCAGAGTAGTGAGATGAGGTAGTACTTATCACCCAAAGTACACAAGACCACTGTTATATAGTGACGAGATACCTAAGTAGGGCGAAATTGACTGGAGAGCCAATGTTACCATATGTAACGTATATGTGATGTACCGGAAACCTCTGGTACAAATGTAACCAAACAATGATCCCTACCATATCTGGTAGGGACCCCTACACTCTCCCTCTCTAGATTGGTCCCCAGGGCCAATCTAAGATTAAAATATAATCATAAATAATTGTGATATGTGGGAATGGATATGATGACACGCCCGAGTGTCCATGGATATTGACAATAAGGAAATTAATATAAAATGAATGTGATAAGGCCAAGTACAAAGATATGGCCGACGTGAATGCGTGTTAATGCATTAACACTGGAGTATACACAAGAATGTACAAGTCAGGCTGTTGTAGCACTGATCAAAGTTGATGAATATTGACACATCAACCTTAGTTATCATGTATCAACACAATAACTCTAATGATCATGTATCGACATGATCACCAACACAAACAATTAGTTCACACTGTTGGGGTGAACCAGGGATCTAATCATCAAGATCCAAAGGTTAAAGACTGTAATTTGAACAGTCAACTGGTCACTCGTTGGACCAGTCATCAGGATAGTCCTGACAATCACTTTCATAAGAGGAGGCTTGTCCCTCCTCATCCTCTTGAGTATTATACTCAGAGGCATATGCATATTCAGACACATAATTGCCTTCCAAATACTCATCCTCATCCATATGAATGTCATATGGCTGCCAATGCTCCTCAATCGGTGATCCACAACTTTCTGGATCTGAGCATTCAATCTATTGGACATCATATGTCCAACCATCCCCATGAGCCTCACCCTCTGGCTCATATGTGCTTGCTTCATTATCTGAAGCATAATCCGATGATGAGTTCTTGCCTGGATAATGCATGTACTGTTGTATACATGCAAACTGCACCACCTCCATGGATTCAGGTGTCTCAGGAATGATGTTGTCATGAATTGACAACATATCCAAGTCATAACTTGACTCGTTAACTTGTACTGAGTCAGGACCAGAGTCACTCAGTGACTCAGGCCTCATGTTGCCATTGGCTGGTGACATATAGCACCTAGGTGAGTCCTCAATTGACTCACTTGACGATGTGGAATTGTCAAACGCACTGGAGTAGCTCCAGTTATATGCGTACTGTTTTTGTTCACGTGGCACGTGACTTTCGTCACATGTTGACTTTTGACGCGTCGTTGTCAAAAGTCTCGTTGATTGTGAACGACGTTCATACGCCTTGGCTGAGGTGCCTTATGCACCTCGGCTCTCTCTTTACCATTATGACACCGGATACCTTTATCCGGTGCCTTTGGGACTGTACTAATTGAGTACAGCCCTTTACCTCAATCTTGAGGTAATACTAATGAAGGTTTCACCTTCGTTCCAGCGTCAATGTCTGTATTCGGACGTTCACCACAGACTATGCCAGTCTTGCGTAGTTCAGACCTCTTGGCTCTGTAGACATGCGGCTCAAGCTTGAGCTGCAGATGGGTTGAGGATACGGCCGTTTGGTGGCCATGGGGAGGATTTTGACGCGCTCTTGAGCGCACCTGGTGCTGGATAGGAGTTATGTGTAGGGGTGCTGCCCGATATGGGCAGTATGTCCTTGTTGATTGTGGAAGTTACCGGTATATAACCGGTAACGTTTATTTGTATAAGTTAGTTTTACATGTACCTCATACACGCGCTATAGA
>QFEU01021882.1:0-11255 GCA_003316345.1 Tricholoma terreum
GTTGCATACGATGGTACCTTCAGGGCATTGACCTACGGGAAGGACGTTGCCAACAGCGAGAGTGGCCTTTTTTCCGCAGTAGATGAAGGCTCCGGTGTGCATGCCTTCGGTGGCGATGAAGGTTTCTTTACGGAGTTTGTAGCGGTAAGGGTCCCGGAAGACGACCTGAGCAAGGGGTGCACCTCTATGGAAAGATTGTTTGAGAAGGGGGGGAATATGTAGATTGTGAATGGACTCACCGGCCAGCGTCGTGGATGATGTTCTTTACGATCCCTCGGATGTACCCATTTCGTTCGGCGTAATCGAGGTTACGCAGACGGGCAGGTGATTTGTTGTGGTGGGTGTGCGACTTGAACTGATGCCCAAGATTTTTCAGTTTCCAAAAGAGAGATGGGATTTGGAACGTACGATGGCGTGCGAGCGTCTCTGTGTCCTGATGACCCGACCCATTGCGTATTCTGAAGAAGATGAGGTTTAGCAAGTTGCGAGACACATCTGGGTAGACCCAAGTCAATCCAACCCAAAGTGGATGAATTTTAACGGGGTTTTCGCTCCAGGTGGATCGAAGATGGTGGAAGGGGGCACAAGAGAGACTAGGATACTCACCGGTGGTAGTGTCGTTGAGGGGGGTGCTCGTTGTGCGAGATTCGAGTGGGTGGAAAGTAAACAGGACCAAATATTTGTTGCTCGGCCCTTGGGCACCGCCGAGAATGCAGCGGGCACCCCAACAAGTTGTCGACACTCTCCTCTATTTCGGGCCATTATGATCCATCTCGATCACCACTCTGCAGACCATCACAAAATTATTGCATGGTCCCCCCTCCACCAGCCCTTCAATCCAGACTCCTTTCTCTCAGATGCCCTCACCGTCGACTCCCTCTCACCGTCCCCCCCAAGAGACCGCAGTTCCTCCTTGTCACCAGCCCCAGAGACTGGCTCTCCCCTCCCCTCCCCTCCCCCACCACCACCCGCTCAAGAGAAGGAAGCACCTCCAGTGGTCCCCCAGCGAGAGGAGGAGGAAGAGGATGAAGTACACCCCAGCCACGCCTCCACTCCACTGAGCGAGCTCTCTCCACCACCGGATCAAGACGACGAGCCTGACCCCGCAACGAGGCTCGAAAATCTGACACAGCAAGCTCCAAAAGCAGACGTGATAAAACTAAAAACTAGTAATCTTGATCCTTCTCTCGCGTCGTCTCCCCGGTCTTCTACTGATGCCGTGACATCGGAATCCAAGCCTACGCATGATTCGAATCCAGGGAAGCGCTCTTCGAGTACAAATTGTATGCCATCGTCGTCAACCCCTCGCCTGGGCTCACCGAACCACCCTAACTCCTCCATCGAATCTCCCGCTACCCCATCTGCTGCCGCTTTCCCTACTTCACCGACTCAAAAAAGCGACCCCAAGGTGGTCACTATCTTGGAGCTGAACTCGGAATTGCTAAAGTGAATTTGGATTTCCCCACCCTTCGAGTGCTGACCATCATTTCAGGATATGCATCGATCTCCAAAGCAGAGGGGTTCCAGGAACAGAAGCAAAGTTTCAACAGTACGTTCCATTTTCGCGCATCCGTTTCAAGCATAGTTTATACTTCGTCAGATACTCCCAACGCCTCCAATCAAATCTAACATGGCTTGCAGCAGCAGCCGACCATAGCCGTGTACCTGTCCATCTTATCCGTTCCATCAAACTCACACTTATCACGCATTTCACAGAATCATCTAAACATGTTACTCCCTATGATGGACCCACCCCCACCTATCGATTTCGCATCGATAGAACGCATACGTCAACTCTATGCTGAACTCCCTTCAATATTTGCAAAGGAAATCGCACGGCGCCATCAGATAGGCATGATCCCACCACTCCCTCAACACATCGCGGCCCCCAATACCCCTCTAAAACGCGAAAGATCCGATGAACCCCCAGTCGACATCACCGCGAAGCGGAGGAATACTGGCGATAGCAAGAGTCCTTCAGCCATGATGCCACCTCCCTCCTCAATACCCTCCATCACCCACAACAACTCTACCCATTTCTCGCTTCCAATGTCCAACGGTCCCAGTGTAGGCCCTGTCCAAGCACCACCTCCACCATCATCTCCCCAACTGTCAGAAGCCCAGATGGCATCAATCAATCCTGGAGTGATGAACACAACCGAAGCCCAGCTCGCTGCGTCGTCTAGGGAGCGTGCTCGACAAGCCCAGATACGTGCTGCACATGCACATCAACAGCAGGTTGCCAGGCAGATGTCGCCGCCCTCCTTACCTTCCCAACAACAAATCCATGGAGGCCCCACGTCGAATATCAACCCGAACATGAATGTGAACGCGGCTGCTGGTCCCTCCAATAGTTCGAATATGCCGAGCCTCAATGGTGTTCCTGATGCGACTATGCGGCAGATTTACAACGTTATGCGGACTCCGGATCACCCCTTCATGCGGTATATGCAACGCACTGTTCCTAATTTCCAGGCGCTCCCCATGGAGCTCCAGATGCAGAAGATGATGGTCGCACAAGTTCGTATCGTCTGGTACGAGTCAACCCTTGACGCCTGATGTTTTTTTTTTTTCTTCCTGCAGAATGCATTGCAAACTCGGCAACAACACGATCAACAGCAACAGCAAAATCAGCAAAACCAAATGACATCACAATCACAATCACAACGTCCTGGGACTGCAGGAGCCTCGCTACCGAATGGTATGAATCCGATGTCCGGAATGCCTATGCAGAACAACGCTGGCGGTATGCCAGGGGCACAATTCCCGGGTTCGACTAACGGCCCAGCGTCGCCGATACCCCCGCAGTCGCCTATGATGCACCAATCACAGCAGAACCCGATGTTTGCGCTGAGCGGCAATTCAGGACAGAATAATACCGGTAATACTGGAATAGATCCTAGAATGATGATGTCCGGCGGTGGAAACATCAACATGAATAACTTGACACCACATCAGCGCCAACAACTCATGTTGATGCAGCAGCAGCAGCCTTCCCGCTTCGGCGGAAATAATGCGCCCCCGAACCCGTCCATGTTGACCATGAACCCTATGACCATGAACATGAACCCACAACAAGCAGCAGCCTTCGCAGCCCAGCAACAACAGCGAATGGCACATGCAGGGTCACCACCTCACCCGTCTCCTGGCGTCGATGGTGGTCAAGGTTTCCCTTCCTTGCGCTCGAATTCTACGATACCCGGGATCGCACGGAGCACGCGGTCTCCGTCCGAGAGTGCGCCGCCACCGATGACGCCACGAGGACCTCCCACGCGGGGCTCGTCCCTTGGTCAGGAGGATTATCAGCGGATGATGATGCAGCAACAACACCAGCAACAGCAGGCTCTAGCTGCTCGTGGGATGTCGTCTGCTCCGAGTCCCGTTTATAACCAGCAGCAGCAGCACGGCCAGTGGTCACAGAATCAGAATCAGAATCAGAATCAGAACCAGAACCAGAACCAGGGTCAGGGTCAGCAGACGATGCAGATAAACATGGGCATGGGACAACAGGGAACATATGGTATGTCGCCGCCGGGGAGTGCTGGTGGGCATTATGGTGGTGCGAGTGGGGGTGGTGGTGGTGGAGGGGGAGGAGGGGGAGGAGGAAGCAGTGCACCATCACCATCCAATTCTCAAAGCCAAAATTGGCTCCAAGGGAATTACCCGTTCGCGCCATCACCTGGGGCTGGTGGAGGTGTCCATCACTCGGATCACATGCAGATTCGACACATGTCTGCGACGCCTGGACCTCAACAAATGTCATCGCAAAACATGAACAGCCCTCCCGTGCCTTCCCCTGCGGAACAGCCGATTCCTCACGATTTCGACCTGTTTAATTGGTCCTGATCACGTTTTATTTCCCTCCTTTCGCTTCGACCTTATTACTGGTGCTATATGGTGATTATTTACTTGTTATTGCTAGTAACTCGTCGCTTTCTTGATCGACTTTTTTCTCCTCTTTTGCTGTCTGTTCAACTTGGATATGTACCTCTAGTGTATGGCCTAACCTTGGTACTATTGATAACCAATACCTGTTTGTAGGCTCCTTCGTAGCTTTAGCTGTGAATGCATAACTGTTTAGACGCCGAGTCTTTATAATATATGAGATCGGGCCTTTGTTCCTGATCCTGTGCAAACGGCCCGCCCCTAACTGTTTCCGTTCAACCATGGTGTTTTCGAATCTACAAACCCACGAGAAAGACGCGTTCTTTTCCCTATTGGACGAGTAAGCCTTTAAGAGTTGACCCCCATCAAATACGTGTGTTCAATCTAATCTTTTTCTGGAACAGGTACTTCTCATCTCGTCCCGAAATTTTTGCACATGTTGGAGAATCTGAGGGATCGAATGGATCAGCAGCTTCTGCCGTACATCGTGTTCTAGCCTCTAATCCAGAAACTACGTCAAGGCTTGCGTCGGCTGCGTTGAAACATGGTTTACCTAGATCGGACCCAGCAGCAGCCACTGTGAGTGCTTTTTGTTGCTGTCCAGGGCGGGGAAGGACTGAGTTTTGTTGTTGTTATCTAGTCTTCAGACACGGATACGAATAATACCATCGCAGACCGAATAGCCGCATTCTCATCACATAAAAACAACAACAACCCTCCACCTCCACGTCGAGCACCTTCAACCACAGACAGCAATAGGCCTAGTCCTGGCCCAAACTTGGTATCTAACCGTGTACGTTCATCATCCTCCTCCCCTCCCCCTCCCCAAGCTTCTCACAACGAGAAACGTTTTTTTTTTTTTGTATCCACACAGAGATTTGGGGATGTAGATACCACATCCACGAAGAACATGTTTTCATCTGTTCTCCATTCTTCTGCCAATAAAAACGCTGTTCATCAGCCGCCTTCTGCACCGGCTGCTTTTGCGTCTAAAAAGAATGCGTTTGCGCCTCCGCCGGTGAGGCATGTCACGGTTGATCCTCCTGCGCCTCCACTGGTACAACGGCAACAACCAGAAGAAGAGGAGGAGGAGGAGCAGGGGGAGTGGGCAATGGCGCTGTATGACTACAACTCGGGGGTAAGTGGTTTCAGCTGCTCGTTTATCTTTCTCTCTCTCTCTCTCTCTCTCTCTCTCTAATGGTTGTGTGTGTTCTACAGGAGGCTGGAGATCTCAATATCAGAGCGAATCAGCGGGTGTTAGTCACTGAGCGGACTTCAGATGATTGGTACGTCAGTCGTTAGCTTTTTCCCTCTCGGCAGCGGGCTTAAAATCTCTTTTGTGTGTGTGTTTCTTTTTTTTAAAATAGGTGGACGGGGGAGTTTAATGGTCAGAGAGGGTTGTTCCCTGCTTCGTATGTGAATCTTTTGTAGTATGTATTATCATATTTGCGGCATCATGATATTTTCTCTCTCTCTCTCTCTCTCTCTCTCTCTTGTTTTCATTCTGATCGTCCCCGGGATCTACGGGGAATGGTTACACACTTCAACTTGAGCTTTGCTGACGCAGCGAGTATATACATACTCGGTATATACTGTACGGACTGGAGTTCACTATCCTGACGTGGCCACCGAGATCAATTAAAGATCAATCTAACTTTCTGAGAAATTGCCAATATCAATCCAAGTAACTTTCTGAGAATTGATTGGACGACTTGAGAAAATTACACACTGCATCGGCACACCTGAAGAATAATAGGCAACCAGTTCCTGCTTGCGGCGCCGTTGTAACTCAGTCACGGCAAGTTCGGATTCCGCAGCTGTCGACCCCATCACCAGTGACCGGTTGACCACCGCACCATGATATCAGCATGAAAACCCTCGAGTTATTTGTACGAGTTCGCATGACGCTGATTCACATTCTCGTGCAGATCCATATCATGATGGATCCTTGCCTTCAACATGTTCAGAGCCTGTCAACTTGATAATCAATACTATGCGCACCGCCGTCTCGTATCTATTCATTGTTCAACCTGGCCCAGGCATGCCTCATTCGACCTTAATTATTTATCCTCAGCCTATGATTGGTTTTCCACCTGATGGCCTTCGGCGAACCATATTGTGAAACTTGTGTCATGCCTTTTTCCTATCAACCGTTTCGAAGGTAACGACTTGATCACTCTCAAGGGAGCGGCCTGGGGGAGTCCTGGGGGTGGTCGACAGCGAGTTCGCTTACGCTTGCGTTTCCAATCCCCTCATACTCGGGATCCGACTCGCTTGGTCACAAACTTTTTCTCGCCGCATCAGTCTTTTGGGCATAGTGTTTTCTGGGGACCGTTTGCGCTTGTTGGCCTCCGACCTTCCCCGTTGGCTATTCTACTGTATGCGGATTAGCACTCCCGCCGCGTAGACAGTGCATTGTGACTGGCGCAAGTAATTGCCTGTATCGATTGGCCTTTCCTCGTTTTGGAGTGAGCACCTCAACAGTCGGGTCCGGACACGTGAGCAAGTATATAATCATGATGCACTGAAGTGAGGTGACACCTCTTAGAAAGCTGGTCTTTCCTAACAATGCGTGTAATCCTCCTTCCCGTCTTTCTGCTTCCTTTCTTACTTTCTACGGAGGCATTTGGATACCCTGCTCATTCTCAACACTCTGAAGATGTCGCTGGCAGTAGCATCCACCCACGCACTGATGTCGACGGATCTCACGCGTCAGATTACCTCATGTCTGGGGCGTTAAATCCACCCTCAAAGTATGTTTTCGTTTCGATCCATTATCTAGATGTCATGGTCGTTCATAGTCTACGAGACCTTTGTTCCCCGACCCGCGGTGGTGTGAAGAGAATCACTCATATGCCGGGCCCCATCTGTGCATTAAGATATGGGTCGCGTGGAGCAGTGTGGCTTGCAGATGACAGTGGCCTCTGCCTTGTATCTTCGACCAGCTTAAGGGGTGTATCCGGGAAAGGCACTTGTATTGTCGAAATCGGGACAAAACGACCAGGTATCGGTCGATCTGCATCCTTCTCTAACGCAGAGCGACCCGAGAATCCTGCAGACTGGAGACACAAAGGGTATGTTTTCGTTTTTTTTATACCTGAAATCTGTGCTTAGGTGTGCCTTTCTGCTCACAAATACAGTGTTGTCGATGTTTCTGACTCTCCAGACCTGCATAAATGCGAATCGGGTTTCCTTTCTTATACAACCTCTTATGCCGAATGTAAAACCCTCGAAGGTTCAAAGCGATGGTTCCGGAATCCGCAGCAGCCAGTTCCCACAAAGGTCACAGGTACCTGTTGTCATAAAGACCTCGTGCTCAAGGTGCAAATTGGTGACGAGCCTCATGTGTACGTTTCCCTCGCCTTTTTATTGTCCGCTCTGCTACTTACGCTATACTGGCCGTTTAGCCTGCAGGGTCTTTGTCGGAAGAGGGGCGGTGTGCGCGCAGTTCGGGCGAGCGGATTTAATTGTGCCCTGACATCCGGACATTTTGCGTGGCGCCCAGAGGCACCAAAAAGCCCCTTGGTTCCCCCCAATGATTTATGCTTGTCGCGCCCGATGGACTATGCGCGCTTCAAGACTCCCGGTGTCTGTTACTGCGATTCACCTGTATCCCGACTCGGCAAAAAGACATAAATGTCCTCCCAGCTCCGATTATGTTAATAACACAATCCTACCGGTGCAATACCCATAATAACTGATGTGAATTGCAACTACGTTACTCTCACAATGCTGTTCTCTAAGTTGACCGGTTCCTGGCGACAGAAAGACTGCAGGACGCCATCAAGACTCGGTGCGCCACGTGGCCTTTTCATGAGCCTCAGCTACGGTGATCTCGAAGGTAAAAAGACCTTCCGAAAACACCACAGCCGAAGCAGCCTGGAAAATAAAAGGAATCCTATGACGGAGAGTGGTGTCTATCAGCTTTATCGCACAATTATAACGATTGAAACGATGCTTTTCCTGAAGATACGTTTACAATGATTGCCACTATTTCCACGATATTCAACTTCACGCCCTACTCCACGATGGCTATGTACCTTTCAACCCCACTTATGGATATCCAACTTGAACGTGATTTGTGTATGAGGACGAATTTCAAATAAAGTTCATAGCAAACCCCAATCCCAGGTGACGAGAAATTATCGACCAGAGCCCTTTGAGCGAAGTGACTCCATGAAGGACTCCACGGGACGTCCAAGTAGCAGATGACAATAGTTTACAACACTAGAGAGAGCGGCCTCACCAACTTAGAAATCGGTTGGATGAAGTACGTAGGTGCCGCCAAACGTTGTGATGGACCACTTCAATGATGCTAATTGCCAGAACATTTGCTGAGGGGCGATCCTTAACACGCATGAGCAGGGTGGGTGCGGTCAATGGGTTTTGTCAAATTCCCGCTGACATCTCCCATCGCCTGCCGCAAGCTGCCAGTGGAGCCTATCACCGAGCATTGAACTCTTTGCCACGGAAATCATATGGCGTAGAAAAAACCAGCGAACAAGTGAACGTTCGCCAGGCGTCAAAATGCAGTAGAGAGGTTTATTCACTCAGCCATCGCTGACTGCTGCACCCACATTGTATAATAGAGACCACCTTTTCGAAGGAGCTCGTCGTGCGTGCCCTCCTCGACGACTTGGCCGTCTTTCATAACAATGATAAGGTCTGTAAAAAGTCGAGGTGTAGGAGCAAAAAAAGGGAGGCGAGACAAAATGCTTACCAGCTTCCACGACTGTCCGTAGGCGATGAGCAATGAAGATACTCGTTCGTGCCTTGTCAAGCAATGTATTGTTGATATTCCGCATTAGCTCGGATTCGGTATGCGCATCCAATGCGGATGTCTGTACAAGCATCATCGGATGAAACTCACCGAAAGAAAAAGAAAAGGAACTCACTGCTTCATCGAAAAACAAGATTGGGGGATCCTTCAGCAGCACCCTTGCAACCGCCAGCCTCTGCTTCTCCCCCCCACTAATCATCAAGCCTCTTTCACCCACCTGTGTTTGGTACCCCTCGGGTAGACTCATGATCGTGTTATGCACGTTCGCTTTCATTGCTGCCTCCCTCACTCCGTCGTCGCTCGCGTCCAGCCTGCCATACCTAATATTATGCATGATATCTGAATGAAACAGCGGAGTGTCCTGGGGTACTACCCCGATATTTCTTCGCAAGCTCTCCACCTGCAGATCGTGGATATCTTGGTCATCAATAAATATCCGGCCGCTAAGCGGGTCGTAGAACCGGAAGAGTAACCGGAATACGGTGGATTTGCCACAACCAGAGGGACCCACGATGGCGACCTTCTTCCCTGCAGGGACAGTGAAGGACAGGTTCCGAAAGATGGGTCGGTCGGGATGGTACGCGAAGGTGACGTTCTCGAACCGGATGCAGCCGCCTTTGAGTTGGAGAGGAAGGGCACCAGGTTTGTCCTTTGTTAAGTCATGCTTTGAAATAATGTAATGGATGGTAAGGATGTACACAAACCTGCGGTGGTGGGTTTTCTTCGACCAGCTTGTAAAGGACCTCCATATCCAGCAGGTTTTGCCTCATCTCGCGATATATAGAGCCCAAGAAATTGAGTGGTAAGGACAGCTGGAAAATGAGCTGGTTGACCATGACAAGGTCTCCCAACGTCATTGTTCCTATTGCGTGCTCAATACTTATCTTGCTCTATAGCAGAGCGAAACCACCAACCATTAATCACGCCTTGGGCAGCCATGAACATTGTCATGGTCAGTGCACTCGAGAAAATGACATTCTGACCCGAATTCAGGAATGATAGGGACGTGGTGATCTTGACCGAAGATTTTTCGTATTCTGCAAGATGCTTGTCGTACCGTGCAACCTCAAATTTCTCATTGTTGAAATGCTAATTGCATTCACTCAGATCCCATCACAATGAGGTGAAATCCCACTGTACCTTGACAGCTTCAAAATTAATGAGAGAATCCACGGCTACAGTGGCAGCCTTATTGTCTGCTTTGTTCGCATCCCGACGGAACTGTGTCCTAAGGGGAGGTGAGCGAGAGAAGATAAGTCTAGATGTTACAACACACCTCCACGAGGTTGTGCGGACAGTGAACCAGGTATAAGCAGCAAGCGTTACCGCGGTGATTGCAGCAAAATCCCAACCAAATTTATAGGTCTGAACGGGATTCGGTTAGATGCGAAGAAAGCAAGGAGTCTGTAAAACCTACCAGAATCCCGCAAACCATCGATATTTCCAATGCCGTGGGAACTATACGAAAGATGATTGCTTGGAGCAGGAATGTGATACCTCTGAGCAATGTAAACTGAGGGCCAGACGATAAAGAAAAAGGAAGAAAAAAGGAACTAACTTGGTGCCACGGTCGATCGCCCTTGTCAACCCTCCAGTTTGACGAGAAAGATGGAAACGAAGGTCAAGGTTCAACAAATGTTCGAAGGTCTGTCGTGCAACTTTCCGTATAGCTCGTTGGCCAATATTCGCGAATACGGCGTTGAGGAGCTCGCCGAAGACTGTCGCGCCAATACGGGCGGCTCCGTCTATCGATTGGCGTAAGGTGCTTCTCCGGACCCAAAAGCTCAACGGGATGGGAACATACAGCCAAGTATCAAGCTTCCCGCGAGTACCCAGACCGTTGAACTCGCAGTGATATCTATATTCAAAGAATCGATGACGTTTTTGAAGATCAGGGGAACCTGGACATTCAGGACCTGACAAATTCGAATTGACATCTGATATCGTCCATACACTATACTCTTCCACTTACTTTGCCAGTAACAAGCAAGCCGAAACCCAGCAATACAGTCCCGCGTGTCTTCCAGTCATTCTTGGGCCAAACATTCACCATCAGTTTCCTGATTATATTCCAGTCATTCCTGCGTTGCTCTTTCGCTGTAACGACGTCTGAGCTATACAACTCCTTTGCCACCGACGGGTATTTCACGGTCGCAGAAGAAGGTGGTGTTTGCACCTTCTCTGGTCCAGGCGCGAGATCCTGGAATGCCCGACGTGATATCGGAATTGAAGTCGTATGAGTCGGTAGGGGAAATTTGGGTAATACATGAGGGAATCGCTGAATGCTACGAGGATGAATAGTAAAAGGAGGGAAGACAGCCTGAGTGTGAATGGTACACGCTCGTCGGACGGAGGTTGTAAAAGACAGCATTTTCCAGGTAGTTTGCCGTGGGCCTGGCACTGCTGTTATTCTACGCAGGAAGCTTTTGATTCGTGTACTCCAATTGAACTGAAATATTTGTATGAAATGGATGTTCAAGTTGTGTGCACGAGTTTACAATCAAGGCTCGATTCTGACTCGGACAGCCTAGGGCCGACGTCGATCTCGGTGCCTATATTCCCGTTCTCACTCGGAACTTTAGAAGTTGGA
>QFEU01021884.1:0-21443 GCA_003316345.1 Tricholoma terreum
CATCCAGCTTGAGCCGGTCCTGTGCAGAGCGTGCAGGCATTTGCATGGGAGGTGGATCGCATGTCTAGCCAGAATGAGCCGCAGGTAGAATTAACGCGGTGCGCTGCACATACCTGGCTTTCAAATAAAACAATCCCGTCTTGCAGCATGCCCAATGGGCCCTCATCGTCTGACCACCATGCATCCCAACAATTCTCCACGGGACGAGATGGGTCGCTTGGAAGTGTGGTTGCATTGATGTTGATGATTGCATCCAAGCCGCTGAGGGGGTCTGAACCGCCGAGTCAACCAGAGCAAAGTTGGGACAGGGTTTTGTAGAACGGCGGTACATACAGATACCATCCAAGTGATTGGGCTGCCCCAATACAAATAGAAGCAGTTTCCTAGGCATATAAATGAGATCATTCGAGTCAAATAAAGATTTTGCGGGCCACCAATTCTTCCAGCAGACGCATGCACCATTTCTCTTGATAGGATCTCTCCACACCTCCCACCCTGGTTCGACTCTGAAGCGATATCACGGCAGAATGGGCTCTTGATACAAGGAAATTGAGAAACCGCTGGGAGGGCATAGCATCCATTGGGAAAGAAGCAAAACAACCAACAATGTCTGTAGCTATTTGGCAGGTGTCGATCGCTTGCTGGGAGACTGTCGGGTCAGGTCATCGGGTGTAAATGAAGGATGGAGCTCTCCGGCCATTGGGCCGGGTCAGACTGTCGGGCGCAACGGTCGGGCGGAGAATCCAAGACCCTCGGATACCCCATTATTTAAAAAGAAACCCTGCAACGGCCGCGTCATCCAAGACCCTTGGATACCCCATTATTTAAAAATAAATTTAAAGTTATTATCTAACATCAAGTATCTCCAAGTCAGCAGAGGCAAGAAAACAAAATGCCTGTCAACAGTATCACCAAATCTAGAAATCATGGTTTTGACAGCGAGGGTGGCTCAGACTCCAAGTATCGATAAGCTGCTGATATCCAGTCGCATTGCACAGAGATGCTACCCCACCGACTCCTGAATTGTAACTCTCTTAGACCGACTACATATTCGACCTTTGAACCCTCGTTTCCTCGTACTCCACCCCCACCCCCTCCAAAACAAGGCAGGGTCTCTTCTAATGTGCGTGGTCAGAAAGCCACACCATCCTCGGTGGGCCGAAACAAAACAGTTTCTCCAGAGGGTCCTGCCAATTATGCTGCTACCAGTCTTCCAACACCTTGCCCCTCATCGGACTTTCCCGACAACCCACAATGCCTGCCGTCATCTCCCTCCTCTGACCTTACCGATGCCGCCATAATTCCCTTCTCTACACCTTGGTCCTCGTTAGAATCTGCCTACCAATCCCATGCCCTATCCTTCGATCAAGTTGTATCTAGGCTGAAGCCAATGCTGGATGGGACGGCTGGGATGGCTGGGACGGCTGGAGAGCGCAAGATATCTATTGCGGGCATCTCATCAGACATTGTTGATAAGTTATGGGCGAAGTCTAGAGCGGCTGAGTTGCCAGGTTGGGAGAATCTCAGGTATGTTGGGTTCTCCAGCTCGTGGCAAAGCTAACAACGTCGAAGGATCGATTTCTCCGGAGACAAGCTGATTGTGCACTACCCGACATTTGGACATGAGATCATGTCTACTTTCTTCTTCAATGTCGACATCAATGACACCGAAGGTCGCTCTTTGTTCTCCGTTGACGCGAGCGTCGTTCGCCTGGGAGGCTCTGCAGATGTTGATTTGGAAGATGGTATCAAGAGTCCGGATTTCAGTCTGTATGAGGACCACCCCACGAAGCAACCCCTAACACAAGCATGGCCGACAGTTGCCTGGGAGGTGGCCTATAGTGAGAATGAGCAAAAACTTGCGTATGATCTTGCAAGATATGTTGCTTGTTCCCTCGGCAGGGTGCGGCTAGCAATCGGTGTGAAGATTGAGCGCGATCCTGCTGTGCCAGTGGGACGACAACCACAAGGCTTGAAGAAGGTGACATGTGCATTCTGGGAAGCAGACTACGCCGAAACGTTCGCGACATTGGAAGAGTCGGGCTCACAAGTCTTGAATCACCTCACGAGATGTGATAGTCATGCTGATGAGGCCGATGACTATGTTGTGCCTGCCGCCACTAAGTTTTCATGCGTTTCGAAAGTCGACAGGAAGTACGTAAAGTTTGTAGTTTCCCAACATTCTCTGTACACTGGAAGTGCCTTTCCTCTGGAATGCCTCGCAACTCACTAATATCTATGTTTGGGTTGTAGATTCTTCCTGAAGAACCAAATGGGCCCACAGAAATGAAGATTCTAAACAGACATCTGTATCGTACTTCAGAGGCCGAGAATCAAGACAAGCCCGCAATAACCATTCCATTTTCAACACTTCGACAGGTAATCAGCGCCCACGAAAAACAGCAGAATTACTTAGAAATTAGCCGCAATATCAAGAAGCGTCTGTATGATGGAGGGGACTCATATGAAAAGAAGAATAAAGAAGATGTTGCTGGAGAAATCGAGCGATTGAAAAAGCCTCGTGTTGAAGATGCCTAGGCTGCTCCTGACATGACCACCCACATCTATGGTGAGTTAGTTAGACCACGTAACAGCAACCTGCTGAACTCATTACCCAAGGACGCAACATTTCTCACCCCCACCCCCAGAACTGTGATAGTATTGTACGTTAAATATGATTCAACCTGATTCCAATGCTCGGGCGAGATGAAAGTTGCCGGGCACTGCAGGGCAAGATGATAATGTCCGACACAACCAATCTCGGATGAGATGACTATGGTCGGGCGACATAACCAGTAAGCTGATAATGTTCGGGTGACATGCCGAATCTCAGATGAGATGACGATGGTCGGGCAACAAGATAAACATTGTCCAGCAGCATAACAAACTCTCACGTGAGATGACTATGT
Organism: Tricholoma terreum; assembly: GCA_003316345.1. Lineage (NCBI taxonomy): Eukaryota > Fungi > Basidiomycota > Agaricomycetes > Agaricales > Tricholomataceae > Tricholoma > Tricholoma terreum. Next base: position 2,910 of record QFEU01021884.1, read on the forward strand.
TCAGGCGACATGCCGAATCTCAGGTGAGATGACTATGGTCAGGCGACATAAGCTGCGACTCTCGGCTGAGATGAGTATGTTCAGGGCGACATGCTGAATCTCGGGTGAGGTGGCTATGGTCGGGCGACAAGATGAACATTGTCCGGCAGCACAACAACTCTCGGGTGAGATGACAATGTTCGGGCGACATCACGAATCTCGGGCGAGGTAACAGCTGGCAGGCCAGATAGCCACATATACATACGGATCTGCAGACATTAGGTTATATTTCGCTGGTACAGCTCAGGCCATATGACACGGGTTGGACCAGATCCCACAAATCGGGCGTGGCATGGGTCAGGCCAGACAACACGAGTAACCTCATTCATAGCATTATTGAGGATGGCTACTGGCCAATGTCAACTTGGACTTTATACTCTGTCACACAACAACGAAAAAAACACTATTTACATGCCGCAAGGAACAATATATTACTTATAATTTTCTCTCCACCTTTCCAGCTCTTGCCGATCGACATAAGTTACGCAGAGCCAGAGGTGGCGACTCCTGTTGAGCCAACTCAACCTGTACTTCACTGGTGGGGATGGGTTGTGAAGCGAACATTGGAAGAATATCGAAAGCACTCAACGACGTGAGTGGACTCAGATTCCCAAACCCTGTTGAACACGATCCTGGCGTCTCTGACGATGTGCCTGCATTTGTTGAACCTGGGGTAACTTTGCCAGCTCTGACAGGCAATGGCGATGTGACTGGCATATACGTCGGAAATTCTGACTGGCCCGGCAGAGAAACATGGGTTTGAATCTCAATGTCGAGGCGAGTCACAGGCAGTGATGAGGGGTTCGATGGCACTTGGATGCCCATTGTTCCAGTCAAAATGGGAGGTTCATTGAATAATGTCTGAACCTCTTGGGCTACGTGTCGAACGATGTCCGACAGGGAGGTTTGAATTGAAACTGAAGATCTGGGATACGCTGGAAGTGCAGGAGCAAGCCAGGGAGATGTTTGCACTTCAGCCACCATTCAACGTTCGGGGCTGGAGGGTGGCCTTCCTAGGAGTTGTATATGCAATGGAGGAGGAGAGGCATCTCGCTCCACCACCACATTCTCCTCAATGTTCGATGACGACGGTCCATGTATTGTTGGCGGTGCAGAACTAGTCCGACTCCCACTCAATTCTCGTATGCCATTTACAGCAGCGAAGAGCACGTTACTTGTCGCCTCTAGGTGCTGCAAACGACGCGTGATGGGTGCCTCAGCCGGAAGCTGGGCTGACGAATGGCCGACGTTCAACCTTTTCCATGACAGCGACATTTGCTCCAACGTATGGAGCATTTGCTGCTGCACGGCTGTTGAGGCAGCCAAACTTGAGTCCATTGCGTTCATTCGTACTTCCATATCATCTTGCCATGACTGAATCTTCCGGAGAAACAGGTCGGGAGGGTTAGGACCAGCGTGTATTGTTTCCCCACCAGAAATCCAGATCGACAGGCAGCCAGATGAACCAGCATCATTCAGAGATGCTTTCGACTTCCCCACCTCCATTTTCGATCCGTTACCTCGACGTCGCTTGGCAGGGCGAGATGTCACAGCTGATTTGTTGTCAGAATCATCCTGGAGCTGATCCACCTCCTCCTGGTCTTCCCCCTGCTTCTGTCCAGCCACCACCTTACTATTCCTCCCAGAAGTCCCCGTCGGTTGACTACAAGCACAAGATTTACTCGGTGCGCGGGATTTACTCGGAGCGCGAGATTTACTACGGGGACGGGCCTCCACACTTTCAGCCGTCTGTGCAGTGCCCTTTCGTCGTTGAGGCGGTGGAGACAAAGACGGCAATCGCCCGAAAATCCTCCACGTCAGCTCTTCTTCTTCTGTCAGATTCTTCCTTGTCCTCGTCCAAGCATCCGGACATCTACTGCACCTGACCTTCATCCGCCTACATTCCAGACAAGAATGACCCCCATGCGCCACTACGCACTCCACTAATAGCTCTACCTTCTTCTTCTTCCAACATCTATCGCAAGTGAGCATGTCTTCGCAGAGCTCAGATCCAGGGGGGGGAATCCGTCCCCCATGTTGCATGGGAGGACGAACAATCCCACGAAGTTGTCATCCGATCGCAGGCTTCTGATCTCGGTCTGCAGTCTCTGACCTTTGCTTGAGCGCAGGAGGCATCGGCAGATCCCCTTCCTCCCCCTTTATCATAAGCGCATCATGGTCGCCGTCGATCTCAATGTATTTCCACTCTTGATACTAGACTTTCTGGGTACTTCAGCTGGTCGTGGCCTTTTTCTGGCGACCGTGATTACAGGGAGTTCAGGACTGGCTTCGCGGTCGCCAGCCAGTGGTGCCATTGTGGGAGCGGGACGAGGGAGTGGGGCGAACACAGGGGTAGTGTTGCCATGGCTTAGCTAGCCGTGATTTGGCTTGCACAGCCATGGCTTTGTCATCTTGGTCTTAGCTTGACTGATGGCTTTGTCAAGATAACCATAGTTATGCCTAGCTCCGGGCTCCAAGCCGGCTTCATTTTTTCCTAGCTATAGCTGATCTTGAGCTGGAAAGCCAACTTCGAGATCTAGGTTTAATGTATATCTTGCAACACCATTCATTCATTGCATATCTACATAGTTACTGGTGGTATATAGAACTATCAAGATGAAGTTCAAAGTTCAAACTTCACAGGGATGCCGGAATTTGAACTTTGAAGGTGTCTGTCGGATGATTGATGATCATGTAATGCTTGATTGGGATTTGGGCAATGATATGTCGCAAGTTGAACACAAGTTATGCAACCCACAAACAGTCATATGGATAATGGAGCATCGAGGTAGTCATTCAACAGCAGGTAGTACAAACAACAAATAAGTATACTAAAGACTAAAGCAATGGTCCAATGGATAACTGTGATACGGTATTGATGGTGGGAACACAGTCACAGAGTCCAGACAAGCTCTGAAAGATACGCAACGGCCAGCTCAGGTGCAAACTTCAAAGTGTGACAGAATCAGATAGGCGTCGTCACCAAAATGATTGAAAACTGTACGAAAAAAACTACTGTTATCCACAGGAATGAGTAGTTGCCGTGAATGACACACCAGTCGATCCTCACGAGGATACCACATCAATGCCCAGCAGATCCTCCTGCTCCCGAGTCGCAGCTACCTGTTCTAGGCCTCAACTTTGATGCTGAGTCTGCACTGAAGCCAGAATTCAGAACCGGAATGCCTACACACTTCTGGCTCCAGTCGTAGTTGTGATCATATCAATATCCTTTCACAGTGAAGAGCTTTTTGAAAAGTTTCCGGATGTAATCATAGTTGGGCTCGGCGTTGAAACGGAGATCGCGTGCATAACAAAGAAAGGTGTGGAACTCGTTGGGGATACTGGAACATAGCTCGAGAATTGAAGTCTTGAGTTTACGTTGTTTTACACGCTGATACTTCTGCTTCTTTGCAGACCCCTCTAAGTGCTGCCATGGCAGCGAACCGCGAAGAAAGTAGATGAGAACGTAAGCGAGGGACTCCAGATCATCGCGTCAAGTCTGTTCGATGCCCAAATGGCTGTTGACAGAGGCATAGTGAGCAGTGCCAGTCAGGCTCTTGTAGGTATGATAGGGAATGTGGTTGAGAGTGTCTTCATTACGATACTTGTTCGCAAGACCGAAATCGATGATGTTGACCTTGTGGCAATCTTGATGCATGCCCATGAGTAAGTTGTCGGGTTTTATGTCACGATGAACGTAATGGTGAGCATGGATGTATTCAACAAGAGAGATCTGGGGTTGATGTTAGAATGTGTGGGTTGATTGACCCGTAAAACTTACCAATTGGTCAGCCAACATGAGGACAGTTTTAAGCATGAATTTACGGTTACAAGCATCGAAAAGATCTTCTAGAGAGGGCCCGAGAAGGCTCATAATAATCGCCCTATAACCACGCTCGGGACCAGACCAAAATATGCAAGGTATGCCTGCTGCAGGACCCAAAGACTTGTAGACTGTCCACTCGTGGTGGAGCTTAGGATGATCCGTATCAAGGGGTTCCATTTTAACCGCAACCCCTTCTCCAGTGATGACATTGTTTCCAGAGTACACTTCACCTATGTAAGCGCACGATTCTTAATAAGAGGTTGATTCAGTGGTAGGTATAGTGACGCACCGAAAGACCCTGACCCGATCCTCTTCCTAAGTCTATACTTTCCACAGACTCTGAACACCCCAGGTGGAAGATCCCCCATTATCCTACGCCCAATGGTCACACAAACAAGTGGGCTGAAAGGAACAAATATTCAGCGTAGAGATATCCGAGATTCCGAGGCACGAAGGCTGAAAACGTGTGGCTGCAATTTGCCTTGGGAGGACTATTTCAATGTGAGCGACCAGAACACTGGCGATGGGAATAATCTTTGTTGAGGGATATCGTCTTCAAGACTTAAAATCTCAACATGCTTATGTCAGAAAGGAATTTCAAGGGTCGGAATACAATTACATACAAAGTAATGCAGTAATCGATGAAATGCGGTATCGGAGATCAGAGAAATATTTGTACACAACGTTCGGCATTTGTTCAAAGCTTGGCTGATAGCATAATAAGAAAAGAAAGAGAGGCAGGCTAGTCTGAGTCAGGCTCCATCTGAGTCTCAAAGACAACTCTGTCTATCACATTCTCCCGCCTTTCATCGTCGTGGGCCTCGTTGGTCAATTCTGCAAGCAGATTCGGTGCGGTGTCTCCCTCGAGCTCCTTCTCAGGGGTAAGGATGTCGGATGTAAAATCGATCGGAGTGTTCCGCACAGCGAACTTCAGCATTTGCAAGGCCTCCATCAAAATGGGGCTAATGCGATTCCGCTGCACCGTGTCGGTTTTGGAGCTGGACGAGAATGCCCGTTCACATGGAACAGATGAAGCCTGGATTGGGAGATAATCCATCGCTATAGCAAATATTGTCGGAAACTCTTCCTGGCGAAGCTGCACGACATTGAGTTTGCTCAGTGCTGGGCTGACATTTAAATAGCTATAAATCACTTACCTCCCAGTATAAAAGCAAGTCTGTGTCAATACTGGGCCGAGAGCCAAAGGCATACCCCTGGTACTCTGCCTCAAGAGACAGTATTTCTTTGTTGTTATCATCCCAGTTCAAGTCGTCATTGTCGTCGATGTTTAGGTTCGATGGCAATCCAAGATTAACATATCCCAACAAAGTCTTAGTAGTCTTGCTAGAGGCGGTGGCAGCATTGGCAGATAGGACTCCAATATTGTATTTCTTTCTGTATTTGGCCATCTGTCGTACAGCAATGGATTAGTATGTGAGTTCACACTATAGGTACAGATAACGATGTACCATTTCCTTGATAACTGCCTCAGCGCTCTCAATGTATTCTGTGTCCCAATGTTTGTTTATCCAGTTCATACGAATGGCCGGGTGGATGACTGAAACAACTCAGTCTCCATCAAACGGGAGAATGATGTTTACCCACACATGGCAATGACAAAGGCATTTGTGTTGTCCATCTTGTTGTAGTATTTCTTAGCGAAATCAAGGCCCGTCTCAAGCGCATCCTTCAGATGTCTGTTCTCCTTCGCTCTAGCAAGCATCTCCCAGCTCGACATAAAATGTTCGAACGTGGGGATGACTCCTGCGAGGACTGACGTCTTCTCTTTCGACATGACTTCCTGGACCAAATGCGGGTACTGAAGTTCTGCGTCAGCATGAAATACAAATGGGCAATATGTGGGCAAGTACCCGTAGAACCCCTATTATGTCTGTGACACGGGCCCAGTCCATGGAGCTGAGCCGGTACTTTTTGAGATCCTTCACAGCGCTATCAACATTTAGAAAATGATCGAGCGGCTAAATGAACAATCAGCAAATTATGTGCGCTCAAGAGAAGAGAAAACACCATTCACCTGCCTGAAGATGCGGAATCAAACAAGCATCTGGTATGTTGAGTCCCAGCGCGTCTTAACATCTCGGAGGAGTTTCAATGGGGCGAGCATAATACGTTGATCCTTGTCATCAGTCCACCATCCAAGTTCATTACCGGCGGTAATGGTCTTGGCGAACGCCTCTTGTTGCTGACCTGACGCTCTAATCACCCGGACGAGTGCCCAGATCCTATTGAGGGGATCAGTGGGCATAGTGACAGGTAGAGTTGGGTCATCTTCAGTGTTGTTGCTCGTGTTGGTATCCTCGTCGCCATCGCTGGCGCTGACTTCATCGTCAATGTCGGTGTCGATGCCGTTGTTGAGGGATTTGATGGTGTGCTGTGTGCAAATGTCGATTATGTGAGGGAAGCAGGGAATACGGGAATCTATGTGATCAAAGACAACCTCAGGGCGACACCGGCCATAGAGGGATTTGAGGCAATCGAGGAACTTGTCATTATTTGATGCATTGTCCAGCGTCCAGTGGGTGCCCTGATGTGATTATCAATGGAATATCCAAGGCATGATTATCACCATGTACATTTCCGCATGTGACTCCAGCCCTCTCCAGTAGTGCGTACACTACTTCAGCAATCCTTCTTCCACTGTGTGGTCTGTATAGAGGATGAAACACAAGAAGGGAAGACTTGAGAGTGAGCCCATGTTTATCAGGCCGCTCATAGGTCAACCAGTGCACCGTAATGCATATAAAAGATTGTCGACACCTGTCTGACCAGGTGTCGGCAGTAAACGCGAGTGCTCCAACAGACTTCTGAAAATGGAAGGCACCGAGTAAGCAACATTGCACATATTATTTCAATGTATCGATCGCACCTTTAAATCAAGCTTGAGATTAAGAAACCACGATTGCCATGCTTCAATTACAGCCTGGCGGACACGAGTGCGATGAGGCATGTCTTCCTCAGTATAGTCATCTTGAAGAGTAACAATAAATCCCTAAACTGTTGGCTCTCTACGACATTAATGGACTGAAGACAATCAGAGAAATCTGTACAAAGGCAGGCGGCACTGTGGACATTACCTGATCATTTGCAGCTATAAAGCGGAGTAGGTGGTCAGTGACTGCATCTGCAGAAAACATTATCTGTTTCTTTGTGTTCACGACTGCAGCAGCGGCCATCTTGGCTTTAAGGTGAGGCAGTTGCACAACCCAGTTCTGCTCTTTGGCAAGCTTGAGATAGTCGGCCGCATGGAAGCGTTCTAAATGCGAGCGAAGTCCAGTGCTACCAGTGTTAGGTGAATACTTGAAATTACGACCCTTTGGCCATTCTGCCTTGTTCTCGAGAGAGCATCGAAGGCGGTTCTAAAGTGACAGAGAAATGATGACAATTAGATTCAGGGATAAGGAACCATACTCACTTGCATGTAATGCAATGCCGATCTTGTCCAAGCACCTTTGGAGTAAAGAAATGAACAATATCTCTCATTGTAGATGACTTCTTCGATTGGCTGTCTAACGAATCTACGGATTGCATTGATCTCGCTGTACGCGAGTCTGCGATAGCAACTACAAGGCCAATACAGTCAGGAAGGGGCCATCAAGTAAAAAATAGCTAAATGACCTTGGGTGATGCGCTCAGCACGAGGGTCAGGCTCAGGTTCAGAATCAGATACATTGTTAATATCGATTGTTTCCTGGTCCTCAGACCATGCGGAAGTTGCTCTAGCTATTCGTCTTTGTGCAGGAGGCATTGTGTGTGCGTGAAATGGGGGATGCTGTAACTGAGCAGCCGATGGCCAAATCATATGCACGTATGCATCTTATAACTCTGAAAGTGCAATGCATGAACTCCTTTGGGCTTTACAGCACAAAAAACCTTTCAGGAATACCAGTTCTTGTGATAGAACAAAACTGGTACGTTTAGATTGTGATAAGGCCTTGTGAAACTCGGAAGAGACAGCTGACTGGAAGACTCATTCCAGCAATAAGCTGCATTGCCTTGCAAGCCCCAAGCGCATATCGAAAAGGTCATGATGGCATGAACTCTCATGGGATAAAACACGTGACCATACGATAAAAGATGCAAAGTCTGCGAATAGATGGATCAGAACATCAAATGACACTCTGAATGAACAAGTGTGAATGTACAAGCACGAAACAGGTATAATGCAGTCACCGGTGGACTACCAGCAACAAAAAGGAACACACAAATGACCCCATGCAGCCGGGATGCAAATGCTATATTTGGGGCACGGAATAGCTAATGGTACCAGGAGATGCAGTCGACATGCAAGCAGTGACTTAACAGGGCATTCGCTTCATCAGATATGATTGTGACGGGTCTGATTTCGATGTCGGTAGAGCAGCTGAGACAATGAATGTGGAAGGATCTTCCCGATATCTCCTGCTTGGTAGCGCTGGTGTGTTGAAATAGTTCCGCGAACAAGGGAATTATCATGATGGCGATGAATGTGAAGGCTGGAACGTGCTTCGTGAATATCGAATGGTGCTCAGGAAGAAAAACGAACATACAAGTACGAGGTGGGGATACTGCCATGATAGACTGTCGCCGGTGAGAGGTACATGATGCACGCCAGTCTTCGGCAGCAATCAGAAAGATGCAGCTTATGATAACTTATTAACAGAAAACCTTGACAAGGTAGATTTGGTTCCAACATCGATTGTTGAATTATCCTGTAAGAATGGGGTTGAGGATTATCCTTTGCAAACGATCGGACAAAGATGCAGACCATGTACAACCAGGCACAAGTATCGAGAGCTGGGCACTCGGGGAACTGGGATAATGCTAAGAATAAATCGACGTGTTACACTCCGACAAGAAAAAAATACATACATGCAACATCAACTAATGAGGAACAGCCAAGAGCGGCTAAAGGCACATTGATACAGCCAGATGGTGGGACCCGTTATACGGAGTTGGATCAGGTACATATACCTGCAACCATACAATATGGCGAACGGGCATCACCATCGCACAATTGGCACACAAAGAACCAGATGCGGAAGGTAAGATATAGAGTGGATTCAGTGGAACGACTTACTATGCATCTGTGGCTAAATATCAGCTTTCCAGTTTCAGCAACATCATTTTCATGCCGTCTTACATGCATATCAATGTAGAGTAGGTAGCAAGTGCCATCGTAACTATAAATTAAGGTAGCATTAACTGTACCCGCCTCTACCTTAGGGCTACGAAAGTGGCTGCTAGTATCAGCTAATGTAGTTGATCGCGGACAAGCAGGGATAAAGGTGTCTAGCTGTATTTGGGTGAGACTTTGGGGTAAACACGATCACGTGCAGTTCACACCTGCAATGTTTATCCAAGCACGGAACGAAGGGCTTGTCTGCGGGCCATATCAAGCGAAATGTACATGAGCTGCAGAATAATGAACAACAGGGCACAATAACTGCCGGTATGTAGTACGCACATGCAGTGGCATGAACCCAACCGATCGGAGGCAATTGTGTACGGCTTCAGCAATTTTCTTGCCAGTCTGCTGCCCATATATGGGGAAAAAGCCGAGAAGGAAAGGCTTGTGAGCGAGGTTTTGCTCAGCTTGCTTGTCGGTCAGCCAGCAAACGAACATGGATATAAAGGATTGTTTCCGCTTGTCTGACCAGATATCAGCAGTAAACGCGAGGGCGCGAACTAGATGCTGAGAAATTGAAAGCGTTGAGTTGGAAAGCGTGTGAACCTTAATGGATCAGACTCACCTCAGAGTCGCACTTCGGCTGGATGAGTCGGGGCTGCCGTGCTTTGATGAACACTTGAAACAGCATACAGAGCACTGTGCCTCCCCGTTCCCTGGTGAGCAGCACCAAATGCCCAAGTCCCCGATTCTCCATGAGAGTTATGAGCTGTGGATGGCAGTGGCATCAGAGAGAGATCCGTCAAAAGGCAGACAAATACTACTTGTTCATTTGTGGTCGGAGAACACAGAAACTGAAGGATGATCCCAGATGCAGTAGAGGCCCTCAAAATAGCCTCTCCACCCATGATATACCCACTCCTCCTCCGAGGATCAAGGCATAATTCATTGACTTGACTGCCATTTGCTGTATGGACCTTTCTAGCTAGTTGGAAGCCTAGTTTTGCTGCTAAAATTTGGCATATTCAGTGAAAGGTCGAAGCTCAAGGAGGATCTTGAGTCACATGTTACTGCAGAAAGCAAAAATATGATCCCCTGGAGGTTGGACGCCATAATGCAGAAATCAGAAGGCCGTCAGTCTTACGGTCTTTCGCAATTGACTTCGCATAGGCGTTTGTGGAGGGGATTCATGAACTTTGGTCAATATCTGCCTCCCACACCCTTCTATACTCAGTGCGACCCATGATCCCTCTAGAGTCAGCCATGCAGTCCGACGTAGCGGCCTATGAAGGAAGAAGCTCAGCGAACATGAAAGTGCCATGATGACAACGGGGCTGTTGCACAGAAAACTAAAGAATCACATATTATCAGCATCAAATATCGTCCTCGGAGGAACAAATGCAGACATACAGCACAAAACCGGTACAAGGCAGCCAGAATGAGTTGCGGCTGTTACAGAGCATAATATTTGAGAGGTGATGCACCACACAGCTGGGCGGAAAGCTCTACCTTTGAGCGACAGAACGTTGGACTAGTATTGTGCCTGATTGGTCATAGATCCTGTTATCAGACTTCCTGCTTCCCAGATTGATTGCGGCCACTTCTGCGAACACAGTGAGCAGCCGCAGGATGTAATTTTTGATATATGCGTCAAACATGTAACCGCTAACTATTATATATCAGAACAAAGGTCTCTGGGAAATGAAAAAGTTCCTACGCGATGGAAAACTGCTTAGTATGCACATGAATACCCTGTAAGAAGAAATTATTCAAGAGGATTGCATCAGGTAGTTGGCATATATCTGCGCCATCGACGGGTAATGTGATACATTGACCTTCGAAGCTTTTAGCAGGTTATCAGCTGGGAACTCTTGCGAAGGCTCACTTTCCACCACTTCAAAGCCAGGGTATCAGTCGGGCCCAACAAAGTAGCCATTGTCAATTGTTTGGACAGATACAAATTTAGTTTGGATTGCACTGAGAATAGATTCACCCGTGGATTGCTTTATTCTGCCATCAGTTAATCATACCACAGTATGCCCATAATCAATGTTCTTACTTGCTGGCAGTCTGCAGGACTTGAAAGGGCTTGTCGTTACCATTGTTCATCCTTCCCGACGAATTACTTGGATCTTGAAGGATTGGACTGAGATTTGACACGACGTGGTATACGATCACTTGGGGATGCTTTGAAAGTCAAGTTGAAAATATGAAACTTGTGTCTGTTCGAAGCAAGGGTCAGCTGGAAAAATATTCATTCGCGTGGAACATGTTTCACTGAACAGTAAGGGGGTCGGGGTCAATTCGGATCTACACTCCACATAGGAGCTTGACGAGTTCCAACGGATTTCAAACAGTCACAAGACATGTTTGGTATCTCGTACAAATGGGGCTCTTGAGATGCGAAGGGTGGTGATGGACTGATAAGGTCAACTGGCTCCCGTGCGTACTATCGCTGCGCTTATGGGGTACCGGGCGATGGTCGGACAAAGGTGCAGATGATATATGATCGGGGGGTGGGGCAAGCAGGGAGATGGCAATGTCCATGGAACTTTGTGGAAAAGATGTTCTTGGGCGATAGCCAGTTGGCATTCAGAGTCACCGAAGGATTTTGGACCTTTGTTGCTCGTTAGTGACAGCAAGAGAATCGTGCGATCCAACCCACTTCATTTGACATAGCATCGCATTGAGGATAGATCGGAGGATCATTTCGTAGACACTCAATTCCGAGTGAACTAAGGAAGATTCTAAATCATCTAACTTAGACGATACTGACACTATTATACGGCCGATGCATGGACATACTGGTTAACGGCTATTGGAACTACCGTAATAAGTATCTAGCTACAACATGGTGGACATTGGACAACGAGGAAAACTATTTGAACATATTTGGATGATACTTTGGCTGCCAGGAAAGTTGAGGGCAGGGTAAAATATGTTACTGGTGGCCTGCCCTCATGTTCTCACACGCCCAAAGGTGCATCAACAGCGTTGAGCACTTCTTCTTCTTCTCCATAACATAAATTTTGGTGTTGTAGTGTTAGTATAGTATGTAGTGGCCATACGTTAACTATTACTGTGTAATTAATGCATACCTAGTCTCTCATTGGCTTGAGCTACGCGCTCTTCAAGTTGTAACACAATGGAATATACAGTAAGTACTTTTTGAGAGTACAATTTCGGTCTCATTGACCCCTATTGGAAGAATGACTCATACATATTCGGCGCAGGTATCACCAGAAGATTCACGGAGGAAAAAGCGTCGGACTGAGGTTTGCCGTGTATACGTCATACTTGCCTTAGCTCTGACAGCAGTTTCTCCAGAAGAACCCTGGTGTCAACCAGTTTGTAAGTCTGGAAGCCAAGGTAGAGAGTGATGGCGACAGCGACGATGACAATGACGATTGTAGTGACTTAGGTAGGCCTCTGACTTATATCACACCTCTGCATCTAACTATATCATATATAACACCAGGCGATTTTCTGCAATACGAGCCTATGGTTGCTGATCGCGTTGTCTCTCATGCTCATCTCCTCCTGGAACACGAGCTGGCTGACAAGGACCACAAGGGCTGGCAAGCCTTTTTGAGCCGAGCGCAAGCACGGGCCGTTGGGAACCAAGCTCAAGTGAGGGAGGTACTGGGCTCAGCACATGGCATTCCCGTGCAATGTCCGACTGGATGTGATGCTGCTCTATGGATGATACCTGTCAAGGTCATTCTCTAATGCGTTCCGTTCTAATTAATCATCTAAAATATTCTTTGTAGCCTGGTTGGGAGGAAAAATCCGTATTTCAAGTCATGCGACGGGCATGTGCGGCCTCTGGCAGTGATAAGCCTTCAATATTCTCAGCCTTTGGTCGTGTTTCATTTCCCAGATCGATCTTTGTTGAAGCTACAGATATTGAAGCCGTGCGCCAGATTTGTTGGGGTATATTGAACGTACATTCCGGCGCTACTAATGTGCGAGCTGTCCCTGTCGAGGACTATCTGACATGTCTTCAAGAGTTATCTACATTCACGCCACGCAGCCCAGGTTGGGTTCGTCTGAAGAAGCGCCCCTACAAAGGTGACACAGTGTTTGTGGCGAGCGTCAACCCTCGGACACTCCTCTGCACTCTATATGTCATTCCTTGGATTGATATGCAAGGCCACCCCCCAGACAGAAAGAGATCTCGTTACATTCGGCCTCCCCAGGTGTTATTTGATCCCGATGGTGTCGAGGGGAAGTATGGGGATAAAAGTGTTGAGCATCGCAACCGGGTGTATATTTTCCGCAGGGACCTATACGCATATGGGTTTCTGGAGGTGGAAACAGAGGATGGTTATGTCCCTCAAGACACGACACCAACTTGTGATGAACTTAGTTTATTCGAAAATCATCCAAGAATACCACCTTCCGCTATAAAAAAGGCCTACGACATAACCAGTTCTCTTGTTCTTCAACACGGCAATCGTGTCCTGATTTCAACTGGCGAATTTCAAGGATTGTCGGGCGTTATTATCAGCATTGATGCCTCCTATGCAAATGTTGATATTCCACTCCGTGGCATGACAACGACGATCGAGTGTAACCACCTGCGAAAGGATATTCAAGTTGGGGACCAGGTCAAAGTCCTCACAGGTCCTAATACCGACTTCACTGGATGGGTGTTGTACGCATCAACTTACCAAGTGTGCTAGCGATGGTGGCCGTTGGGTACCAATACACTGGCGGGCATCGGAACAGTCGCAGACTTTGGCAATGTGGCCGCGAACAGCAATTCCTTTGTCATTGCAGCCACTGGTTCCATCAACTCCTCTTCCTTCAGCTTGGTCACAACCAGTCTCACCTGCTTGGGACCCATCGTCCCGTACCCCCAGTGATTATCTATCGCTCTTTCTTATTTGAGGCCTCATGTGTTGAATTTTGACCCTCAGCCCCATCGCCTTGGTTTTCAGCCCCAGAGTTGAGTGGGAAGCGGTTGAAGGCACAAATATCTGGCACTAAGCCTGTTCTTCGTGAGCAAGGCTTTAAGTATGGCGACTACGAAGATGAGTTTGGGATAGTTGCTGGCACTGATGAAAATAACTGTGCAAAGATCAGGATTTCGATGGACGAGATTATTTCGGTGCCCATGCAGTATGTTGTCCCTCTCAATCCTACGCTGACAGGTCAGCACGTTGTCGGCATTGTCGAGAAAATTACCGGATGTGAGTATACTGTTGTAAAATTCGGACCCTTGGAGTGTGGCTTGAAGTTACAAGGGAAAAGAGGTTCGAAGATTGACGAAAACTTGAGAACCAATTGGTTATGTGTAGTCTTATGATAGTTCACGATAGGGACTATACAACGCTTGTTTCCACTGCTGCTCGCAAGCACAATTTCCCAATCACAGCTTGGTCAAAGTGCTGGACTGCGTAATGCATAAATTGTTGGAATTCTTCGAAAAGGCTTGTCCTTGGTCAATTTGCAGCCGTAACCCGTTAACGACAAGATGAGCGAGAAAGAAAGGAACAAATTGCACAAAATCTTTATCATTACAGGGTACACATGATGCATCAATGCCTATGGGAAAGGGAAGACCTAGTCGAGATAAGTACTAGCATTGGCATTGATTCTTTCATCTCTAGCCTTCAGGTTCTGAGTCCTGACCCCGAACATTCATGTTGTTTAATCTGTCTGTGGTGAGAAGATTCACCTATGATTTTATAAGTTCATTTCAACAAATATTTGACAGGTTTCAGTAATACCATATGGGGAGTGTCAGACATAAGCCACGTCGCACTCAGAGCACGCGACACAGAGCATCCGGCTGAGATTTGTAGAAATTGGTAAACTTGGGCCTTCGATCGTATCTCGCTGGATTGAAGCGGACACACACACAAGTGATGAATTAAGGTGATGCCGGCGCTATACAATAGTCCATCATCGCGGGTGTTGTGCCAGACTTCAGAACTATTAACTCCCAGTTTCCAGAAGTTAGAACACTAGTTGGCGGAGGCTTACCGGCTTCCTCTAAATCAAAACGCGATCTCCTAGGCCTCACCGCCCAGTCATGAAGGAAATCCTTCTCGTCATCCAATTCAAGCATACAGATGTCCTTTTGAAAGCACTGTCTGCAACGAACATGATGATACTGGTTGCCTGAGTACTCCAGAAAGTGTTCACGCCACCAATCTGTCTCTTCGTGATAAGCTTCATCTGCCATCCAGTTTGGTTCACGTGGAATAGTTTGGTGGCTCGGCTGGTCGTTAGAAGCAACTGGGACCCTTCAAGTCACCTCTTAAGAACTGTTGGGAGATTGACCATATCTGTTTCACTCACTATAGGTAGCAGTCATGAAGGATCAGATTAGCTCCTTTCACCCCGACAACTTCTCTTCATCATCTCTTGGCTCTGGAAGTTTCGGATAGCCCCTCTGGTCCTCTGCAAACGATCTCCCAGGCTTCTTAACCGATTGTGGTATCCTGGAACAAATGTTTCCACCTCCAGCTTCTATGGTAGAATGTAATGGATCAGCCTCCCTTCATCACAATAATGAACCAAGTGGTGCTCACCTGAATGCATATCTTTGCCATGCTCGAGCATTGCACCCAAGATCGGACGTTCGCTCCAATCCTGTATGGATCTGAAGAAAGACTTTCCACCAAGTTCCTCCATGTACTCTCGGCTGTCATCATCGTTTAGAGAGTCGTACTACTTCAAGCATTATGCCCGATACTTACTATTGAACAACAATGTTATTATTGTTGTCTTTAAAAAATGAAAGGACGAGACAGTCCATCCCGCAAGACCGTTTCATCTGTCGACAAAAGTCCTTCACATACTTATTGCCATGCCTATGTGCGGTCCTTGTTTAATGGAGAAGATTTAGCTTCCTGTGAAGGTTGAAGAAGCTAGCATATTGGACTTGGATCTCTCTCGGCGGGCCCAATGTATTCCATTTTATTGTGATTTCCTGAGCTACCTCGACATCCTTTCTCGGCATTTTCTTGATGAGCTTCGTCAATGCCTTCTGGTATACCTTCATATATTCCTTAGACCCATTGGATGCACCGGATGAGAGGTCATGCATTATATCATGATGGAGGTGGGTGTACTGCTGTGCGATCACCATTCGGCATGTCCACCTCTTGACATAGTGAAATCGTTCTATGGACTTCCTCTTCCTCCCGTAGGTATGTAGCCACCATTGTATTCCCTGTGAAATCTCAAGTTATCAGGGCAACAATGCCGATAGACGGATGGTTCACCTCTCGTATTAGTTGTCGTTGCTTCTTCCCCTCCTTTGAATTACCCCTTTCAAGATCAGAGCGTGCCGCAAGAATCTTATCATAGGCCTTTATTGTGATTGCCGTCCGCTCCTTGCCCTTTTTTGCTTGCCATATTTCCCGGTGTTTCACGAGAATCTTGCATCTTGCTCAGTTAGTTTGAACCGCTCTAGCTGTGACTCTACCATAGGATTGGAGGGCAACCCTTCAAGCTCCTCTTCAGATTGTTCATGCTCGCTAGCAGAGGACATGTTGATGTGGGGAGAGCGGAGCCTATGCCAGAACGCGGAATGCCATGAGGCAAGGGGTAATTTGCTATTTGTCAGGGTATTCCTTCATCGCCAGAGGGTTGCATCAACATGCTTTCCAGGGTTCATGGATGGGTAGTTCGGGAGCATGGTATCACGAGGCTGCTTTTCTCTTGCCTGCCATAGCATCTATGCCGTCTCATACATATAAACCTAATTTGACTGACCTGCGGAATACTGCAGTGTTAGTCGAGTCAGAAACGAGGTATACAGCCCGAGGACCGAAAGAGCGAAAAATTCTTCGCGAGCCTTCTCGGAGCATAAGTCCTAAGAAGAGGCAGACTCAGTCAACTCCGTTGTACGAGGCAACGCAGATTCTGGGCGAACCACAACCAATGACCAAGTTTCAGGATGGTGGATTTGAGCCATTGAAGCTTCCAAAGACGAAAGTAGGTGCAACGTCTGCAATAAGAAGCTCGCTCATAAGAATGCAGATCCAAAATGATTATCTTTGGGAGTGGAAACAGTTCAAGTGCACTGATTACCTCCAAAGGATTATGGTCAATCAAGGACATTTGGAAAGCCGGCGATGTACCTCTTGTGGGGCAGACGGCTCTTGGACATGCCGTGATTGCTTGGGATTTCCAATATTCTGCATAGGGTGCTGCAGAGATCAACATTCTCGACAGGTATTTCACCGTGTTCAGCATTGGAATGGCACCTATTTCGACGATGCACCGCTGTACCAGGCTGGAATAGCATTGCATTTTGGTCCTGGGGGATCTCCGTGTCCGGCTAGGGCAGTCGTAAGCTCTGCAAATATTCCCGAAAGTAGGTATGATATGAGAGAAACGGCGTTTACTCATGAACAGTCAACTGAAGAGGAGGAAGGTCAGAGTAAATCATTTCTGCAACGGCATTTATACCAATCATGAATCAATGATAGATCTACCTACTGAAGAAACACCTGCTTTCACTGACAATGATGGCCCGGACATCGCCAGCAGCCCCTACGATCCGGCCTGGAAAAAGCGGAAAGACTCAGCTGGAAACCCATTCCTCATCATTGTTGATAGAACTGGAATGCATATGCTCCCCACCATATGGTGCGCCTGCCACAACAGAGCATCGGAGGAAATGCAGGCCTTGGATATGGGTCTGTATCCTGCCTCTGCGAAAGTCATTTGCACCGTCTTCACATTCCAATGTTTGGATGACTATCTGGTGGACAGCCAAGAATGCAATACGTCGGCCTATCACTACATTGAAAAACTTTGTCGGTTGACGAACAGCTCCTTTCCTCAGACTGCTCCGGTATGATACCCTCTAGTTTGATAGCCCATGCCTTACATCCACTCAGAATAGATATCAAGAGCTTCTTTGAATAGAACGTGAGTGGCGGGTGCTCAAGAACATGATGTGGCATGGATTCACACATGAACGGTGCGCGCCTGGTCCAGGTGAAATGACGCACGCCTGCCCCTGCTGTCCTCAACCGGGCGTGAATTTGCCGGAGGAGTGGGCCGATGACCCCAACAAGTAAGGGTTCACAGGTACATGGTAGCCCCAATGGCTGACTGTTTCTAGGTGGCTGTATAGTCGGGTATTCGTAATCGATGGGAACTTCACCGCCATACATTTGCGGCAGAAAAATCCGGAGAACGATGTCTTCCTGTCCGACGGCACAGGTTACATGACCAGTCGTGAGCCATATTTAAAGCATTTGCGTGCTGCCGAGGCTTGGTTTCAAGGTCAGAACGTGCTGCAAGAATCTGAGGTCTTTACACTCCCCCACCTTTCCTAGTGGACTCCGATCGGACTAGTCCACCAGCCAAGTACCTGCAAAGTAATAGTCCCAGTCCCAGTCCAGTCCAATTGGAGTCCGAGTGCAGTCCGAATAGTCCTCGGAATTCCTAGGACTAGCCGATCGGAGTCCACTGGGAGTGCTCGGACTACCACTTACTGTTATTATTAATATAAAAAGTATTGTCAGTTCAGAAAATTGAACCCTAGGTCTTGCCACTTTAGCTTACATAA